>JAURVB010012785.1:0-129993 GCA_033002965.1 Piper betle
TCGGCGGTTGTGCACCTCGGTCGGCGGTTGCGCACTTCGGTCGGCGGTTGCGCACCTCGGTCGGCGGTTGCGCACCTCGATCGGTGGTTGTGCACTCGGTCGGTGGTTGTGCACTCGGTCGGCGGTTGTGCACTACCTAGATGCAGAAATATCTAATCCTACTCATATGCATCGTAAATCTACTACTATCTCTGCCATATCTTGGCTGCTATTAACTCGGTTCAGGTTGTCCAATCATGCGTGTCTGATCCAGAGGGGTTTGGAGCATGATGCTGACACATATGATGGTCAACCTATGCTAAACCCCACTCTGATCTCCTGAAATTTAAAGTGGCTGCTTCTATCAGTGCTGACTAGCCCTCAAACGGCAATCACTGATCTGGTGCCTTATCTTTGGTAGAATCTCGTCAAATGTCTGATCTCGTAGGCACTGGTGGTCCTGGTCTTTTCCTTGTTATGTCCAAGCCTACGTCTCACTACTCATCCTCATTCACTACTATTTTCTAGAAGTGGTCCCTCTCAAGTTATCTACCCACTTCAAGCTCCTTCCCATTATGCACACCACGTTCCCTGGAAGTAGGACTAATGTGGTGACATACAAAGGACGGACACCTGGTCAACATCCAATTCATCCAAATCTCTTATGCGATGGACAGAATTAGTGGGTCTCTAAGCCCATCATGACAAGCCTATCAAATTCCTGCTGACATCTACTGACATCCGAATCTGGTATAAGATGAGAACCTTATACCCTTTCTACCTCTACCAGCATTACAACATGCCCTGCTCACATCTAACTTACCAACAATCTGATATCATCCCATAGAAATGACCTGTCAACTCAACTAAGGTCAGTTCCACATAATTCTGATCAAGTCTTGAATACACTGCTATCCAAACAACTTATGAAGAAAATCTGCATGTAAAGAAAATATACGAAAACATACCTGCCAGCTGGACTCGGAGCAGTCTTTGCACACACATCACCTATAAAAGTATCATACATCTTAATCGGCCGAGAGTGGCTCTGATACCAATTCTGTAACACCCCAAATCCGGTTCACGCTCGTGAACCGAACCGGCATGTTACAGGCCCCGGTTAGGTCGGCTAACCCGAACCTAACTCATGCGGATCCAATCTCGGCGTCTTAAGATGAAGATACGACTCGTCAATGCATGGATGAATGCACAAAACCCTAACATGGATACTACATGGATGACATGCAACTCAAATTTCACACCAATACAATTACGATCAAATTAGTAAAAATTCTAAAATAAAACGGACAGAATCTCCCCTAAAAGTGCAATTAGGGCCCACCCTGTCAAAATAATATATATATATACAATATATATATACATATATATCAACACATATTCATTCACACAAAATCTAATCATACTTATGAATTCATTCTGAAGCTTGGGTCTCAACCCACCACACTTCTGCTGCGCATCTCTGATCATGTTCACATTCATTATCATGTCTCATGCATTTGAATCATAGTCATTCACAATATAATAACATAATAACACAATATTAAACATTCAGAAATCTAACATGTGTGTGTGCACAAGACCTCATTGCTCCTCCGTCCAAGCTGGCTCCTCCAACTCGTGATTATTACCTACATATAGTATAAAAACACGTCAGTAACAAGTGTTACTGGTCCGGAAAATAAAATAACTATAACAAGCTGGCTATGAGAGCAAACTCTCATATGAAAGAAAACATCATATACTCCACGTGAACACTCTGAAGGGCACTACTGAGGAGCCACTGGGCTGCAGACCCGGTAGCATCCCGAACTTACTGATCTGCTGCTGGTACTGTGCCACTCTCGGCACTTCTTTTTCAGTACTTCTCGTGAAACTTTATCCTAAGCCCTCTCCTTACCTCCATATTTCTCCTGGCCTTGAGCACGAAGGCCGAGTACTCTCAGGCAGTCGCCTTTAGTACCCTTTGAACCACAAGTCCGGACATGCGCTGTACTAAACAGTACCCGTAAACCTCCACGTTCTCCGGGTGTGAGGAACTCAAACGCGGAGTTGTCAGGATCCCTCGGGAATGGAACAGTCCGCTGGCACTAATCCAGAGCCCGCTTTGACTGTCACGGCATCCTCTGCATGGTACGTGCAGTCGATTTCTCCATCTCTCGTCTCACTGAAAACGCGAAAACTACATATATATAGGGCTTGGGTAGGGATTTATATAATAGGCCCGAAGGCAACTTGTGGTGGATCTTGTTTTCGAAATCAACCTCGAGGGATCTCATCCTCGAGGGGTTATTAATCCGGAAAACTATTCGGTTAAATGGCCCGAGTTAAGTGGGATCCGATAAAGCGCCACTTAACTCGTCCTGTAGACAATAAAACAAACATACAATAGAAAAGACGTAAAACAGAGACGAGTCCTAAACGGACCTGGTAGAAGCTCCAAGCGTGTCATCGCGCCTAGGCGGCGAGCTCCTACTCCGTACCTACACATCAAAACTAAATACTAACGCCCGCTAACTAAATGATGCATCAAACTCAATGAATCACATACAATACAACATCATCCATAATAATCAATAATATATGAGAAATAATTCTAACTCATCCTATTCATACCAATTTTATTGTATTTTTCCTAAGTTACATCGTACTCGATTATCATGCTCAAATTTATTTTACTTCATTAGCTCATTTAACCTTCATTCATTGTTAATCACATCATGCACATCTTTACTTCATTCATAATCTTAACATTCATCATAATAATTAATCAACCCTAGCATGCTATGCTAACAATTATCATCAATTTTAAATAAATCAATCGGAGGTAATTATACCTCACGTTGTCGACAATCGGCGACGGTTAGGGTTCCGTCGCGTGTCTCGGAACTCAAATTCGGCGCTCATCGGCGTCCGAAGCTCGATCGGGGGCTCGACTGGGTGAGCCCCACGGAAGATCCGGTGAATTCCAGTTCCGAAATTCCGGTTTTTCGGCAGATGCTGGCGGTTTTCCGGCGACAATCACCTGCGGCGTCTATTGGACAGAAAGTGGTCATGTTGGGTACCCTCGGAACCGGCTCGGCGATCCCGACTCATCTACAAGGTCGACGCGGCCAGTAGAGGCAGTGGCTCGCCGGAAAATGTATAAAACAGAGTCGGCGGTGATGGCGGCTAGATCCGGCCGGCCACGGTGTCGATGCCTCCGTTCCGGTCAGGGAACGTAGCTGGAAGGCTGAGGGTGCTTGTAACAACCCAGCCCAAAGTGCAACGTGATGGGCTAAGTCATTTCTTTAAAATGGGTACCCAGAAGTTAAAGATCTCTAGTCCATTCCCACTTATAAACAGGATCTTCTCCCAATAGGTATTAGATGTGGGACTAAGTTGAGGGATCTCACAATCCATCCACCTTAGGAAATTTTGTCCCCGAAATGCCTATTCTTGGCCCTTTGCTAGCCCCAGCCCACGCCCTTTCTGGCCCATGACTGGCAGCCTAGCCAACGTTTCTAGTCTTGGCCCGTTGCTAACCCCAGCCCATGACCTTTTTTTGGCCTGTGACCGGCAGCCTAGCCAACATCCCTAGTCCATCCCACCATCTAACACGGAACCAGGTCGGCTCTGATACCATTTGTAACGACCTAGCCCAAAACATCAAATTATTCCAATGGTAGCACAAAAAAATCAGATACCATCTTGTATCTTGGTAGATCCAATATAATTCCTACACATTTTCCCACACAACTCATGTGATCCCCATTTGCTACTTGTACCTTCAATCCGCCCTTGGTCTGAACTGGTATCCTTAATTTTTGCACCACCTTTTCATTCACGAAATTGTGAGATCTTCCAGAGTCAATGAGTACAATAACTTGTTGTCCTCCTACTTGTCCAAGCATTCTCATGGTGTTCAGTGTTGACAATCCTGTCAACACATTCGGAGATATAACAAGCACTGCATATATTATTTACAGCTTCGGAATCTTCATCACCACTTACTTCTTCATCTGAGAATTCCTCATCATGTACCACTTCAATAAAAAACAATTTTTTACACTTGTGCCTAACTGTATACTTCTCATCAGACTTGAAACAAAGTTCCTCATCAGGTACCACTTCAATAAAAATTAATTTTTTACACTTGTGCCCAACTGTATACTTCTCATCACACTTGAAACAAAGTCCTAATTACTTTCTTTCTTGCAATTGCTTTATCGTCAACTTCTTTTGTCCTATGGCATCATTATAGTTGCTTTTGCTTACCACATTTTCACCATTATTACTTGGAGATGCTTCACTCTTTCTGTTGACAATGGAACCGCTATCATTGCTCCACTTCGCCACTCTCCCAAAATATTTGTTATCTCTAATAAACTTGTGCTCAAAATATTTAGCTAATACTTGAGCATCTAACAGTGATGCCGGCTTCCGAAATTTCACCTCCATGCATAGTTGATGCTTAAGTCTGCATGTATAACTACTAATATTTTGTTTTTTGGTCATGTTTCCAGCTCTAGTAGCTAATCTGTTAAATATAAGAGTATATTCCCTCACTGATGTGTCCTGTCTCAATCTTGTTAAATCTCCATAGAAGTCCTCATACTCTATAGGACCAAACTATAAATTCATTGCTTCCTTTAGTTGAATCCAATCATCTTGCACATTCAGACCACTTCAATCATTCACAGCTCTATTCATATTGTTCCATTGCTTCTCATAACTTTGTTGTAGCAATGATCGTACCTGCATCTTATCCTTATCTCCAACAGCTCTATCAGCAAACATTCTAGGAGTATTCGTATCAGCATAATCTTTTGTTCCATTAACAGGTTTATTCATGGTTTCATTCCTAGAACTTAATAACAAATCAAATTTTGCAGACATTTCAGAAAAAACAGATAAGAGTAGAGCTTGCACTTTCCTCATTTCTGCCATTTCAGTTGATCTAGGTGAAGAATTTCCTCCTCCCTCTTCAGGCTATGATACCAATCTGGTAGGATCTGACTCAATTGGACTGAGTAGAAGGTCCTTCCCTTTGCCCTTCTTGTTGTATTACTTTGATGGCGCCATGATTTTGATCAGAACAAGGGAAAACAGAGCACAATCAAGTATGAATGAGGGATTGAGAAGAAGAATGGAAGAAGAATGGGAGAAGAAGAACAAGCAGTTGCTTCCTCAAAAAGAACAAGATCAATTGATAGATTCATGAAAATCCTTGATTGGTCCTCTTCCCTCCTTTTATACAAATTCAAAACAAGTGCTATTACTATTCTACCCTTCACTCCTTAACTAACATAACTACCAATACATCAACCCTCACAATATCCATACCATATCACCAGTTGCCTTGTTGTGCTTTGCATGGCTCCTGTCACATAGCGAGAACATTCCAGACCTCCAACACCTGCAAAAACAATAATCTTTTACTTCTACCCACCAAACTTTTCATCTGCTTTGTCCAACCAATTGTAAAAACAAGCCACAAAGAAGAAGAAGATCAAGAACTTAGATCCCATATAGGCACATATTTACCGGCAATAAGCAGTGAGGGGCTTGGAGAGCTCGGCCACGTGGATCAAGTCGACGACTTTATCCTCATTCTTGAGGATCTCCGGGTTGATGGCCTCAGATTTAACATGCACAGCAGGGAGGAGGACGCACAGACGGCGGGGTTTCTGGTCGTCCTGGCGGTGTAAGGAGGAGGTGGAGGTACTGGGGGAGTAGAACAAGCTTGCTTCGACAGTGTTCACAACAGTGCCCAAAGCCACTGGTGTGCAGGAGAAGCTTCCTTTTTTGAAGTTTCGTTGTGAAAAGGCTAGTGGAAATTGGTTTACTAACTTCGCCAAACTCTGGAGAGGGAAGACGAAGAAGTTGTGGGCAAAGTGAGGTTGCTAATCTTGAAGGGGCAAGTGGCGAACTTGTGAAGAGAACACTCTCCCGATCGAATGGGTGGAGATTCCGTAGGCCACGTAAACCTTTCCTTTCCCGGAACGAGGTAAGGAGGTTTTGGGATTGTAATTTTTAATTGAGACGATTACGGGAGCACCAAATTTTGTTTATCATCTTGTAGGTTATTATTGTGAGTATTGACCATAGTTGGAAAAATCAAAATCGGACATTGAATCAGATTTGAAGAGAGTCATTAAATTGGACCGATTCATCAAAAATCAGTCAAAAATTAGTTTACTTAAATCAATCAAAATCGGTCTGCTGCCTACCCTATCGTGCGCTGCCCCCATCTCATACTTAGTCATTTTTAAATAAAGTGGGATGTATAAAAAATTTTAAAATTATATTTTGACTATTGTAAAAAAGTTAAAATACCTCAAGAGATAATATGAAAAAATCCTCAGAATATTATAACATGTGATAAAAGAAAATCTCTAAAAATAAAACATTTGTTATATGTTTTAATAAAATTTTAATTTTAAATATAATTGATGTAACGGTAATATAATTCATGTAACGGTAATATTCCAAAACATGAACTGAAATACAAGAAATAAGTCTCGCAACATATAATCTGAATCATAACAATAAATCACGTTCTCAATAATTTAAAATATTCGTCCCACAGTTTCGGACCGTTTCCCATAGCCACATTTATAACAAAAGAAAATAATGACGAAGTCCAACTTTATTATCGATTCACCATACCTAGGTTGGTAAAGAACCACCAACCACGCTTCTATTCTTTAGTCCCGAAACTGCTCACCTACAGAGGCAATTCCGCGTTAGTAATAAAACCACTAAGCCGTATAATTATATGAAACAAGTCAATAAAATCCCTATTATCATTTCACTCGTTATTATTATTATTATTATTACACAAGTAAAGAGTACTTATCCCTTAGGTCATTCTAAGATTAGTAATTTGTCTCTCAAGTCATTCTGAGATTAAGAAACGGCTCCCAGCTCATCCTGAGATTAGGTAGTCTCCCAATTCATCTTGAGGTTAAAATCGTCTCCTAGCTCATTCTGAGATTAGGTGGTCTCCCAATTCATCTTGAGATTAGTCATGGTCCCCCAATTCATCTTGAGGTTAAAATCGTCTCCTAGCTCATTCTGACATTAGGTGGTCTCCCGATTCATCTTGAGATTAGTCATGGTCCCCCAATTCATCTTGAGGTTAAAATCGTCTCCCAGCTCATTCTAAGATTAGACAATTGTCTCTCAGCTCATTCTAAGATTAAGAAACGGCTCCCAGCTCATCCTGAGATTAGGTGGTCTTCCAATTTATCTTGAGATTAGTCATGGTCCCCCAATTCATCTTGAGGTTAAAATCGTCTCCCAGCTCATTCTAAGATTAAGAAACGGCTCCCAGCTCATCCTGAGATTAGGTGGTCTCCCAATTCATCTTGAGATTAGTCATGGTCCCCCAATTCATCTTGAGGTTATGTAACGACCCAGCCCAAAGTGCAACGTAATGGGCTAAGTCATTTCTTTAAAATGGGTACCCCGGAAGTTAAAGATCTATAGTCCATTCCCACTTATAAACAAGATCTTCTCCCAGTAGGTATTAGATGTGGGACTAAGTTGAGGGATCTCACAATCCACCCACCTTAGGAAATTTCATCCCCGAAATGCCTTCTTGGCCCGTTGTTAGCCCCAACCCACGTCCTTTCTGGCCCGTGACCGGTGGCCTAGCCAACGTTTCTAGTCTTAGCCAGTTGCTAACCCCATCCCACGACCTTTTTGGCCTGTGACCGGCAGCCTAGCCAACGTCCCTAGTCCATCCAACCATCTAACACGGAACCAGGTCGGCTCTGATACCATTTGTAACGACCCAACCCAAAGTGCAACGTAATGGGCTAAGTCATTTTCTTTAAAAGGGGTACCCAGGAATTTAAAGATCTGTAGTTCATTCCCACTTATAAACAAGATCTTCTCCTAGTAGGTATTAAATGTGGGACTAAGTTGAGGGATTGTGCCGTGTTAGATGGTGGGATGGATTAGGGACATTGGCTAGGCTGCCGGTCACGGGCCAAAAAAGGTCGTGGGCTGGGGTTAGCAATGGGCCAAGACTAGAAACGTTGGCTAGGCCACCAGTCACGGGCCAGAAAGGACGTGGGTTGGGACTAGCAATGGGCCAAGAATAGGCATTTCGGGGACGAAATTTCCTAAGGTGGGTGGATTGTGAGATCCCTCAACTTAGTCCCACATCTAATACCTACTGGGAGAAGATCTTGTTTATAAGTGGGAATGGACTATAGATCTTTAACTTCCAGGGTACCCATTTTAAAGAAATGACTTAGCCCATTACGTTGCACTTTGGGCTGGGTCGTTACAAATAGTATCAGAGCCGACATGGTTCCGTGTTAGATGGTGGGATGGACTAGGGACGTTCGCTAGGCTGCCGGTCACGGGCCAAAAAAGGTTGTGGGCTGGGGTTAGCAACGGGCCAAGACTAGAAACGTTAGCTAGGCTGCCGGTCACGGGCCAGAAAGGACGTGGGTTGGGGCTAGCAACGGGCCAAGAATAGGCATTTCGGGGACGAAATTTCCTAAGGTGGGTGGATTGTGAGATCCCTCAACTTAGTCCCACATCTAATACCTACTGGGAGAAGATCCCATTTATAAGTGGGAAAGGACTATAGATCTTTAACTTCCGGGGTACCCATTTTAAAGAAATGACTTAGCCCATTACGTTGTACTTTGGGCTAGGTCGTTACAGGTTAAAATCATCTCCCAGCTCATTATGAGATCAGTGCCGTGAAGGGCTACCAATTTTGGAAAATACAATATTTCATATTGTTATACCAGTTTGGGAAAATATAACATTTCAAATAATTATAAGCACACACATAGTAACACACATAGTAATTTTAAAGGTGTGGCCCCATGTCGGACTGAGTCAATTCCTTGACCCCGATTGCGTTACAGCGCATGGTGGTCGAATCCGGGCTCAGGCCAACTAGGGTTGCCAACAAGTGAAAGTACAACATTTCAAATGATTATACGGACCTAGCTATTTCAAACTCGCAGCTGCGACCAATGATCCTAATCTAAACGAGAATTATGTTAAACATTAAATATTAAATATTAAATTATCAACAAATCTAGTGAGATAATTAATTTATTCCTGTGACATAATCATGTAAATCGTACTCCACATTATTCACCCCCGATCTTGATGATCTAGTAGACGGTTATGATTTTTAATCGCTACTGTTATTTACAGTAATTTAATTAATTAAGTTTTTCAATTAAATAATTTTTATTATTTAAAAATATTATTAATACAATTATTTCAAATTATTCGACTCAATAAACTTTAAAACTTTATTTATTTTCATTGTGCTATTTAAGTTCGACGCGAGTGATTGCTACCCGACTATAGTTTAATAACCCATTTTCTACATTACTGACTCGTTCTTAAAATAATTCACTTTAATTACCCAATATTAAATTTAATATGGTAAATGTAACATCTTTATTTATTAATTACTTATAACCGTCCAATTTAATTTGATTGCTTTTATTATGCCGATTAATTATCGACAGTTTATCATTACCGTATTTTTATTAATTATGTCCATGTCGACTTCGTCCAATAATTAATTAGTTTAGTAACTTTACCCTATAATCCATTAAAATAATTATTTTTAAAGATTTATTACGAGTTTGTATTATTTTTAACTCGAGTCGGTATCGAGTCAACCAGTATTTATAGAATTGCCACCACCCTTCTTCTTCTTCTTCTTCCCCGGCGAGCTCTGTTCCCGACTCCAGGGGCGCTCCAGTTGCCGCCGCCGACCACCTCCGGCCGCCGTCAATCGTCGTCGACCAGCCCTGCCATGCCCTGGCGGTGTCGCCCCGGCCAACTCCGACCGTTTTCCAGGAGTGGCGACGCCCGCATCGCCCTCCTAGCGGCGCGCTTGCGGCAGCGATTCCACCGCCGGCGAGCATCGCCGCCTCAATTGGGTGGTCGCCTCATCACCCTCGACCACCTATCAACCTTCCCTAGCCCTATTAGAAACCGTCGACACCTAGGGCGGCCGGATTTCTTCGTCCACCGCCGTCGCCCTTGTTTTTGCCGCCGTTACTGTTTTTGGTCATTTCCCACCCCAGGCCGGCATCCACACCCGTGAGATCGACCCTACACTGATCGATGAAGAGGGTATGATCATCTTCCGACGTCGGAACGATCCTCGCCACCACTTCCAGGTGACCTTGCCTGTGCTTCCCCATTTCGCCGAAACAGGGACGCTCGTTGGCAAATTTTAGTTTCTCCGGTGTAAAATTATATTTGTTTTCTTATTGATTTTAAACTTTTAATCCTCACGATTATAAAGCTTATTATCAAATTAAAATATGCATGCAAGAAAATTAAGAAGAGGGAGATAGGAAGAATACCTAAGCAAGGAAGAAGACACGCTGGCAAGGAAGAGGAGAAGAGAATGCAAATGAAGGCTAGGGTGGAGGACGTCCTTTATAAATGAAATGACAGCTAGGGTTTGTGGAAACAAACCAACACCCGTATTTAATTCCTTTAACCGGGTAACCGGGTAAAGAATAAAATATTTAATCGGGTAGACTTAACTAGGTAGAGAATATAATATAATTAATATTAATTCTCTAACGTTCGATCCTTCCCTGCCCGAGTCGAATATATTTAAAAAAATTAAAAATTTCCACGGTCTTTACAATCTCCCCAACTTGGAAATATTTCATCCCCAAAATATCATAACAAGCAACAGAACAATTATGATTAACTTTATTTATTTCTTTGGGATCGGTTCATGCCGCTACAATTATAAAACTCCTATGCCACAAATAGGCTATGGGTATTTCCTTACCATTTCTTGTTCAGTCTCCCATGTAGCTTCTTCTGACCCCTGATTTTGCCACAATACTTTTACCAAAGGAATTTCCTTGTTCCTTAGTGTCTTTATTTCTCTTGCGAGGATGCGGATCGGCTTTTCCTCGTAAGTTAAATTTGATTGTAGCTCTAAGTCTTCAAAATTTGTGATGATATGATCCTCATCCCGTACATACTTCTTTAGCATTGACACATGGAAAACATTGTGTACTCCAGCAAGGCTTGGTGGCAATGCTAATCTATATGCACAATTCCCAACTCGATCCAGGATTGGAAACGATCCTATGAATCTTGGCTTCAACTTCCCTGATATTTTAAATCTGATCACCCCCTTCGTAGGAGATGTCTTTAGGTACATAAACTCCCCAACTTGGAACTCTAGGTCCTTCCTTCGAGTATCAGCATAACTCTTTTGTCGATCCTGAGCTGCCTTAAGTCTTTGCTGAATGAGTTTCACCTTTTCAGTTGCTTCCCTCACCATCTCTGGCCCGACTATAACTGCTTCGGTAGACTCCAGCTAGCACGATGGAGATCTACAGGGCCTACCATATAAGGCTTCAAATGGTGCCATCCCTATACTGGCTTGGTAAGAGTTATTGTAGGTGAATTCAGCCAAGGCTAAGTGTTTCTCCCAGTCACCCCCCCAGTCAAGAATGCAAGCTCTTAACAAATCTTCCAAAGTTTGAATAGTCCTCTCACTCTGACCATCAGTTTGGGGATGATATGTTGTACTCAACTTAATCTGAGTTCCCATGGCTTTTTGGAAAGCTTCCCAGAAATGTGAGGTGAATAGGGGATCGCGGTCGGAGACTATCTCCTTTGGAATCCCATGCAATTTGACAATATTGTCAACATATACAATCCTGCCAGGTATTCCGCCGTTCTCATTGATTTCGTGGGGATGAAGTGAGCTACCTTAGTTAGTCGGTCCACAACTACCCATATGGAGTCATGCTTCTTTTGAGTTCTTGGGAGCTTTGAAATAAAATCGCATGTGACACACTCCCATTTCCACGATGGTATTTCTAAAGGTTGTAATAGTCCTCCAGGTAGTTGATGTTGGGCTTTGATCTGTTGGCAAGTCTGACACTTAGAGACAAAATTCACAACATCCCTCTTCATCCCAATCCACCAGTAGGTTCGCTTTAAATCCTGATACATTTTAGTAACTCCAGGGTGTATCGAGAACTTTGAGCGATGAGCCTCCTCCAAAATATCCCGCCTCAGTGCATTATCCTTGGGTACACACAACCTTCCTCTAAATCTGATCACACTATTTGAATCAGCTACAATGTCAGGAATCTTGTCCAACATTTTATTCAGCTCCTCATCACCCATTTGTGCTAGCTTAACACGATCAACTAAATCATTGGAAACAACCAAATTTGCCAATAAGCCTGTTAGTTGCTCCACCGGGTTGATAGCTACCACTTCTACTGACATGGCCCAAAGTCTAGCTAACTGCTGACTTTTGTCCACTT
Source organism: Piper betle (assembly GCA_033002965.1). Taxonomy (NCBI): domain Eukaryota; kingdom Viridiplantae; phylum Streptophyta; class Magnoliopsida; order Piperales; family Piperaceae; genus Piper; species Piper betle. The sequence goes on from JAURVB010012785.1 coordinate 12,294, forward strand.
TGCCCTTCCGACTCAACGCGTCGGCTACCACATTCGCTTTCCTTGGATGGTATAAGATTTGGAAGTCGTAGTCCTTCAAATATTCTATCCACCGCCTCTGTCGAAGGTTAAGGTCATTCTGGGTGAAGATATACTTCAAACTCTGGTGGTCAGTGAAGACTTCGAACTGGGCTCCATATAAGTAGTGCCTCCAAATCTTTAGGGCAAAAACTACTGCTGCCAGTTCCAAGTCATGGGTTGCATAATTTTGCTCATGAATCTTCAATTGACGAGAGGCATAGGCCACCACCTTACCTTCTTGCATAAGGACGCATCCTAAACCCGACAAAGAGGCATCGCTGAAGACTACGAATCCTTCATTACCGTTTGGCGGTTTCCAGACTGGTGCTTTGGAAATTGGTGTCACTCCAGGTGCTAGGTCAATGGCAAACTCTACTCCTCGCTTAGGAGGTAACCCTGGAAGTTCGTCTGGGAATACACATATTCCCAAACTGAATCCTCCCCCTGAACCAAATTGGCAAACGCCAGTGCTTTCTTCTGGGACAACGGGATCTGGAAAATATTGTCCATTGAAAGCTGTCACAAATTCCGCCCACGCGATGGAGGAAATCTCACGTGGATGGAAAGTGGTTTTCTCCATGGATTTCTACCAATAAGATGCTTCCTCTTGAAGCATACATGTTGCCAATCTCACTTGATGGCGGTGAGGCACAGATAGAGCTCTAAACGCTTTTTCGGTAATGTCAATCCAGCTCTCCGCCTTCATTGGATCGATCCCTCCAATAAATACCTCAGCTCTATTCTTTCTAAATTTTTCCACAGTGTAGCGATCACTATCATCAACCGCTGGCGGCACCACTTGTCGGACTACCGGTGGCACTGGGTTTGGACGCTCCCCTCGCTCGCCCGGGTCAGATAACCTTGCCCGCCCTTGGGCACTCCCCTGATCACCATCTGGGACATTACTAGGACCCGCTGCCGAGTTTGAGGCTCCATTCCCTGTTACCACTCTCGGTAACCGCTGAACAATATTTTGAACTACAGAATTTGTATTTTCTGAAGCCTGCGCCAGTCCCTATATGGCCGTCAGGATTTGAGCCAATACATTCTCAGTGTTCGTATTTGGCGGAGTAGCTCACTTTGAGTGTCTACGAGTGCCTGCCATCTCAAATGTCGAACCTTCATGGTTCATTAGTATGTAAAGACCCGGAAAAAAAAAAACATTTTTAGCTGGTTAAGTATGAATTACCCAGTTAAATTGAAAAGTAATTTCTAATCGGACGATTCTAGTTGAATCAGTCGAGTCGAACACATTAATTAAGTGAACCATACCATTTAAGAGGTTGAGTGAAAAGGTTAAGTGAACCGTGTTAATTACCCAATTACCCGGTTAAAGGAATTATGATGAAAGGGTGCTTCCACAAACCCTAGCCGTCATTTATTCTTTAAAAAGGAGAAGGGGTCGTTGAACCTAGGAAATACCAATGGATGATGGGGTGTGAGAATTTAATGAAGGGGTCGTTGAACCTAGGAAATACCAATGGATGATGGGGTGTGAGAATTTAATGAAGGGGTCATTGAACCTAGGAAATACCAATGGATGATGGGGTATGAGAATTTAATGGAGGGAATGGTTGAAGTGTATATATATGCAGGAGGAGGGAGTATTTCATCCCTCATCTCCGTCCCAGGCGACCTCCCCATTACTGTGTGAGTATTTCATCCCTCATCTCCGTCCCAGGCGACCTCCCCATTACTGTATTAGGGTTCACGGATCACAGTCAGACGTAATCACAAATCAGGTACGTATAATAGGTAGAACATCGTATTTTCCTTGTTGGTAGCCTAGGTCGGCCTGAGCCCAGATTCGACCACCATGCACGAAGTGCAACCGGGGTTAATGAATTGACTCAGTCCGACACTGGGTCGTGTTATGTGTGTGAATCATGTAATGCATCGATATTGTTTTGGAGTAGTGATAGCCGCCCCATAAAAAGGCTACGGCCGGGGTGAGTGAGGCACAGCGATTCCTCCATCGCACTAGAGTGCAGTGATTGCCGCCCCATAAAAAGGCTACGGCCGGGGTGTGTGAGGCACTGGCACTGAGTGCAGTGATAGCCGCCCCATAAAAAGGCTACGGCCGGGGTGTGTGAGGCACTGGCACTAGAGTTGGCAGTGAGAGCTTCCCCACAAACGGGGCATAGCGATCACCTGAGTGCAGTGATAGCCGCTCCACAAAAAGGCTACGGCCGGGGTGTGCAAGGCATTGGCACTGGAGTGCAGTGATAGCCTCCCCATAAAAAGGCTACGGCCGGGGTGTGCGAGGCACTGGCACTAGAATTGGTAGTGAGAGCTTCCCCACAAACGGGGCATAGCAATCACCCGAGTGCAGTGATAGCTACCCCACAAAAAGGCTACGGCCGGGGTGTGCGAGGCACTGGCACTGGAGACGGTAGTGGTAGCCTCCCCATAAAAAGGCTACGGCCGGGGTGTGCGGATCACAGCGGACACCTCCTCCGCATTGTTTTGGAGTATAGCGGAATCGCTCCACCGCATATTAAAATAAACATAAGGAAATAGTGGAATGTACTTGTTTTGTTTTATCTATTATACTACTTAGTGTTGTAATCACTAATGCGGAATTGCCTCCGCAGGTGTGCAGATACAAGATTAGGTGATTGACATCCAGAGTATGGAGCAAAATAAATATGAGGACTCCTTTTCTTTTAAATTGAGAAATAAGTGTGGCTGCTGGGAAACGGTCCAAGACTGTGGGATGTTTATGTATGTTATTATTTATAAAAAATGTTTGACATAATTACTTACTTTTGAGTAACAACTAGCCAGTTAGGCCCACAATATCGTGAAAAATGGCGGGTCGTTATATTGGTATGTTTTTTTTTTTTCCAGTTATGACTTAGGTTTATTAGCGAATGAATTTGTTAATTAATAACACACACAGTGGGAAAAGATAATTATTGGACTTTTCAACAAGGTACTTGAGTCATAAAATGTGAGCTTGTGGGAAACTGTGGCTCTGATACCACCTGTAATGACCCGCCCGAACTGGACCGGGTGTTACTTAAAAATATAATTGATGTAACGGTAATATTCCAGAACATGAACTGAAATACAGGAAATAAGTCTCGCAACATATAATCTGAATCATAACAATAAATCACGTTCTCAATAATTTAAAATATTCGTCCCACAGTCTCGGACCGTTTCCCATAGCCACATTTATAACACAAGAGAATAATGAGGAAGTCCAACTTTATTATCGATTCACCATACCTGGGTTGGTAAAGAACCACCAACCACACTTCTATTCTTTAGTCCCAAAGCTGCTCACCTGCGGAGGCAATTCCGCGTTAGTGATAAAACCACTAAGCCGCATAATTATATGAAACAAGTCAATAAAATCCCTATTATCATTTCACTCGTTATTATTATTATTATTACACAAGCAAAGAGTACTTATCCCTTAGGTCATTCTGAGATTAGTAATTTGTCTCTCAAGTCATTCTGAGATTAACAAACGGCTCCCAGCTCATCCTGAGATTAGGTGGTCTCCCAATTCATCTTGAGATTAGTCATGGTCCCCCAATTCATCTTGAGGTTAAAATCGTCTCCTAGCTCATTCTGAGATTAGGTGGTCTCCCAATTCATCTTGAGATTAGTCATGGTCCCCCAATTCATCTTGAGGTTAAAATCGTCTCCAGCTCATTCTGAGATTAAGTGGTCACCCGATTCATCTTGAGATTAGTCATGGTCCCCCAATTCATTTTGAGGTTAAAATCGTCTCCCAACTCATTCTAAGATTAGACAATTGTCTCCCAGCTCATTCTGAGATCAAGAAAAGGCTCCCAGCTCATCCTGAGATTAGGTGGTCTCCCATTTTATCTTGAGATTAGTCATGGTCCCCCAATTCATCTTGATGTTAAAATCGTCTCCCAGCTCATTCTAAGATTAGACAATTGTCTCCCAGCTCATTCTGAGATTAAGAAACGGCTCCCAGCTCATCCTGAGATTAGGTGGTCTCCCAATTCATCTTGAGATTAGTCATGGTCCCCCAATTCATCTTGAGGTTAAAATCGTCTCCCAGCTCATTATGAGATCAGTGCCGACAAGGGCTACCAATTTGGGAAAATACAACATTTCATATTGTTATACCAGTTTGGGAAAATATAACATTTCAAATAATTATACAGACAATATAACATTTCAAATAATTATAAGCACACACATAGTAACACACATAGTAATTTTAAAGGTGCGGCCCCGTGTCGGACTGAGTCAATTCCTTGACCCCGATTGCGTTACAGCGCATGGTGGTCGAATCTGGGCTCAGGCCGACTAGGGCTGCCAACAAGGGAAAGTACAACATTTCAAATGATTATACGGACCTGGATATTTCAAACTCGCAGCTGCAACCAATGATCCTAATCTGAACGAGAATATAAAATTATACATAAGTATAATTTTATTCGAGTAGGGATGCATGCAACTAAATATCTAATATATATATATATATATATATATATATATCATTTCCAAAAATATTAAATATTAAATTATCAACAAATCTAGTGAGATAATTAATTATTCCTGTGACATAATCATGTAAATCCTACTCCACATTATTTACCCCCGATCTTGATGATTTAGTAGACGGTTATAATTTTTAATCGCTACTGTTATTTACAGTAATTTAATTAATTAAGTTTTTCAATTAAATAATTTTTATTATTTAAAAATATTATTAATACAATTATTTTAAATTATTCGACTCAATAAAGTTTAAAACTTTATTTATTTTCATTGTGCTATTTAGGTTCGACGCGAGTGATTGCTACCCGACTATAGTTTAATAACCCATTTTCTACATTACTGACTCGTTCTTAAAATAATCACTTTACTTACCTAATATTAAATTTAATATGGTAAATGTAACATCTTTATTTATTAATTACTTATAACCGTCCAATTTAATTTGATCGCTTTTATTACGCCGATTAATTATCGACAGTTTATCATTACCGTATTTTTTATTACTTATGTCCATGTCGACTTCGTCCAATAATTAATTAGTTTAGTAACTTTACCCTATAATCCGTTAAAATAATTATTTTTAAAGATTTATTACGAGTTTGTATTATTTTTAACTCGAGTCGGTATCGAGTCAACCAGTATTTACAGAATTGCCATCGCCCTTCTTCTTCTTCTTCTTCCCCGGCGAGCTGCTGTTCCCGACTCCAAGCGCGCTCCAGCCGTTGCCACCGCCGACCACCTCCGGCCACCGTCAATCGTCGTCGACTAGCCCTGCCATGCCCTGGCGGTGTCGCCCGGGCCAACTCTGGCCGTTTTCCAGCAGTGGCGACGCCCGCATCGCCCTCCTAGCAGCGCGCTGGCGGCGGCGATTCCACCGCCGGCGAGCGTCGCCGCCTCAATTGGGTGGTCGCCTCGTCACCCTCGACCACCTATCAACCTTCCCCGACCCTATTAGAAACCGTCGCCACCTAGGGCGGCCGGATTTCTTCCCCCACCGCCGTCGCCCCTGTTTTGCCGCCGTTACTGTTTTTGGCCATTTCCCACCCCAGGCCGGCATCCACACCCGTGAGCTCGACCCTACACTAATCGATGAAGAGGGTATGATCATCTTCCAACGTCGGAACGACCCATCGCCACCGCTTCCCGGCGACCTTGCCTGTGCTTCCCCATTTCGCCGAAACAGGGGACGCTCGTCGGCAAATTTTAGTTTCTCCGGTGTAAAATTATATTTGTTTTCTTATTGCATTTTAAACTTTTAATCCTCACGATTGTAAAGCTTATTATCAAATTAAAATATGCACGCAAGAAAATTAAGAAGAGGGAGATAGGACAAATACCTAAGCAAGGAAGATGACACGCCAACAAGGAAGAGGAGAAGAGAATGCTAATGAAGGCTAGGGTGGAGGACGTCCTCTATAAATGAAATGACGGCTAGGGTTTGTGGAAACAAACCAACACCCGCATTTAATTCTTTTATCCGGGTAACTGGGTAAAGAATAAAATATTTAACCGGGTAGACTTAACCAGGTAGAGAATATAATATAATTAATATTAATTCTCTAACGTTCGATCCTTCCCTACCCGAGTCAAATATATTAAAAAAAAAATTTCCGCGGTCTTTACAGTCCAGATCACCTAGGTCTATGAATTGATCATGATTAAATAACGAGAATAGCTAAAGTGGAATTTTAAAAAATATATGATGTGCAATATCTAATTTGCCAATTTCAATCCAAAATTTTGACAAGTGTCGATGTATAATAGCAAACTATGTAAGTTAATTAATTTTAATTGAATATATCACACAAATTATTAAAGCAAATTTGTCAAATACATGCATTTTGTGAGGTAAATAATCACACACTTAATATGCACAATAAAATAACTAAATCAATTTTAAAAAGTAAAAATAGTAAGAAAGCGAAATAAAAAATGAATAACACAATGAGGTATTTTAAAACCTGTGACTCAGAGTTTTACGTTAGCGAACCAGTCAGTTCAATCGTTTATTCAAATCGAGTCAGTTCATGAACCACGAGCTGAGAAAGATGATAAGAAATGAGTTATAGGAATATATGAAAGTATGTAGCATTTATTTTATTTCTGCTTGTTCGTAGAATTATTTTTATGTTGGATGACGCATTAGGACGCGTGATAGGATAGTTTGGGTGGATTATTAGTTATAGAGCATGTCATTGTGATGTTGTTGTGTTGTTTTATTTTATGGGATTTTTCCCATTTTTTTAGATTTTTTAGAATTTATTAGGCATTAGTTACTATTTTTTACTTGAGTGAAAGTCAAGTCAAGTTTTTATTACGAGCTTGCCACCCTACCAAACCCAATGCCCTTCTTCTGCAAACCCCCAACATCACTGCCACCACCACCCCAACCGTTGTTGCCAATGCCTGTCCGGCTGCCGTACTACCGCCGTTCAACCCCCGGCCCTGCCGTACCTCCTCAAGCCGCCACGACATCACGATGCCCTACCCCACCACGATGCTCCCAGAGCCGATTCTCAGCACCCGCACCGTTCTACCGCCACCATGATGCCAACGCCTCTCCCCTTGACATCCCCGACTTTCCCCTCATCCTAGCGTCATCAGCCAATTGGACGCCAACCAATCGCCCTGGCCAACTAGATGCCACCACCGGTGGTCATCGCTGCCGCGGTGGCCCTCGCCTTCACAACCATTGTGTCGATCTCGCCGAGCTGGTGCTGACCCATAGCCCTGATTGTCTGGCCGGAAAAGATGTTTGAAAACCACTGGGAAGCCATCAGAAAACCAACAGAGATCACCGAAACCCCTCCAAAAAACTAGATTCATTGAAATTCATTGGACCTTCTGCCAAACTCATCCAGTCACATCCAAATCGAACTTCGGACGCCACTGTATGCTGAATTTGAGTTCCAAGCTGTGCGATGAAACCCTAGCTGTCACTGTTTGCCGATGACATGAGGCATAATTAACTACAGCTTAATTTATTAAAAGTTATGGTTATTAGTACAACATGCTAGGATTGATGAATGGTATGTTATAATTATATATAAATATAGATTTGATTAAGAATAAAGTAAGAAATTGTTTGATTGAATGGTGTTAAAAATGAAAGCTAAGAAATTAATTAGGTTAACTAAGTAATTATCATGATCTAATGCAAACTAGCTTAAGTAGACTTGCTAGAATTGACATAGGTTGATGTGATAATGATTGATACATAATGGATGTATGTATGGTATAGGATGCATGTCCGCATCATGAGTGGGCATTAGCTTCTACTAGGTCCTTTTAGTACCTACACATGAGTGCATCATGAGCTCGCCGCCTAGGCGCATGGATGCGATTGGATCTTCTACCAAGTCCATTTAGGGCTTGTTCTATGTTTTACGCTATTCTATTGTATATTTGATTTATCATATATAGGACGAGTTAAGTGGCATTTTATTAGATCCTACTTAACTTGGTTCATTTAGTCAACCAGTTTTATGGATTAATAACCCTAGAGGATGAGATCCCTCGAGTCAATTTTCAAAAAGATCCACCACATGTTGCTTTCGGGCCTAATGTATAAATCCCTACCCACACCTATGTATGTATAGTTTTCACGTTTTTAGTGAGAGATGGAATGAGGGAAATTCAACAACCGTGCTATGTGAGAGGGTATGTGCTAGTCAAAGCCGAAAATACTAACAACCGTGCTACATGAGCGGGGATGTGACAGTCGAAGCGGGCTTTGGATTAGTATGCAGACTGTTTCATTCTCGAGGGATCCTTATAACTCCACCTTTGTGTTCCTCAAACCTAGAGAAGTGTGGAGGTTTACGAGTACTGCTATGAAGCGCATGTCTAGACTTATGGTTTCAATGGGTATTGAAGGCGCATGCTTGAGAGTACTTGGCCTCAGTACTCAGGGCTAGGAGTGATATGGGGGATGTAGTGGGAAGAAAGGAAAGAGAATGAAGAAGGGAAAAGCGATAGTGAAATGGCCAATGTATGAGAATGGGAAAGAAAGGAGACGCTAGCAGTCCAGGTTGATAGCTCCCATATATGCCCTTATGAGTGTTCTATGAGTAATATATAGATTTTTATTCAACATGAGAGTTAGCTCTCTTGTGCCAATTTGATATTAGTTATTTTCTAGACCGTTAATACTCAATATTTCATTACTAACAATTTTCTAATATATATGTTGGTGAGAATCGCGAGGAATGAAAGTTGTCGGGATTGCAGAGGAGCAGCATAGAAATTGTGCATGCATGTACCTGCTGAGTGTATGTAATGATGATGATGTGTATTGAACTCGTAGATGAATTTGATATGTTATTCTATGAATTTATTATGAGTAGTTTGCATACGAATGAAAAAGGAAAGTGAAAATTAAATCGGGTAAGCTATGGAGTGAGGATAACTACACTGTGAAGAAAATGCAATGTTTGGACTCTATTTTTTATCCTTATTAATATAAATATATGCTGATTATTGTTGGCAGGGTGACCCTATTGCACTTTTAGGGGAGACTTTGTCCGTTTTTGTGAAGATATTAATAATTTTTCTGTGAATTTCTTGCTTGCTGCATTTGTTTTGTTTTTGCTTGCACATCATAGTATGCATGTAGGACCACATTAGAACTCAAGCATCCTATCCATGCATTGCATGTTTGCACTACCATCTTGAGATGCTGAGGGTAGATCTTGGTCGGCTTAATTGAATCAAGTAGATTAGTGAATAGTTTGATCGTCAGTGACACTTTCAGGTCAGTTTATGGTTAAACCAAAACGGGTTGTTACAGAGTGGTATCAGACCTAACTCTTGGTTGATTAAGATGGTAGATGCGTTATAGGTTACATGTGTGCCGAAGTTGTTCCGAGCTGTGCCGACAAGCATTTTTCTGTCTTAATGTTTTAGTGTGCAAATTTTCTTACGAATCAGTGGTGTGATAGGGTAATCAGATTAGAGCAGGAATTAGTAGTAGGATGGTGAGACAAACCCATTGGACTCAGACGAGGGCCCCATCCCCTCCATTACCAAGATAGGACAGTCCCAGTCATGGTCATAGTGATACAGCTTCTAATCAACCTAGGACCACTATGCCATCGGTATAGGCCAGTGTGCCAGTTTTAGCTAGCCAACGTAGTGAGAGCCATCATTGAGATAGATGTTGTGGCCTGGACATTCGTTGTGACAGTCATCCCAGTAGAAGTAGTCAACATGAGAGGATGCAAAGATTAGTTGGTTGGCTAAAGCTCAGATACAAATGTAGCAAAATCAAGAGGAATTTAGGAGACAAATGCAGCAAAATCAAGAAGAATTTAGGAGAGAGCTCAAACAAATAGCTCTTTCTATAACTAGAGCTGAGAAGAGACTAGAAGTGGATGAAGAGGCACAAGGAGAGCCAACAGTTCACATGGGCACTCGACCACCACCTCCTCCTCCACCGCTACAATAAAGGACTACTCCAACAACAGCTCCTCTATATGCCCCACTTCAGGCGAGGTTGAGACCTGATGTTAGTGGACCTGCAGTAGCAGGTAGCGGGTAGACTACAGGGGGAAGTGGAGCTGCACAATTTGATAGTATACCAACAGGTACAGGACTACAGTTTCCATGGTACGAGCAAAGAAAAGGATTGAACAGATCAGTAGATGTGATGAATCTAGAACTGTGGCAGTATGAATCTAGACCTTTCTGCCATATGAATGTTTGACAGTATGGCATGCCCCACAGAGCACCGACTACGCATCATCATAGGAGCATTCTAGGATGAAGCCAGAATATGGTGGAGTTTGGTGCAAAATTCTATATTTGGCTATCGTCAACCTTAGGACATCACGTGGAAGGAACTAGGGTAAAATTTGATAGAAAGTACTTCCCACCAGATGTCAGGAAGAGAAAGGAGTAGGAATTCTAGACAGTGAGGTAGGGTCCCATGACAGTGGTGTAATATGAAATGGCATTCAAAGCCGTGGAGAGGTTTGCACCAAATTTGGTTCCCATGGAAGGTAGGAAAATAGAGTCCTTTTATGAAGGCCTCCATCATGAGACCTGGATGGACTATTTGGATAGGAAGCTTGCTACCTTCGGTGATGTAGTGAGAGGTACAAATGAGATAGAGCAAGTTATAACTACTTGACCTCATCAGGATGTTGACCAGAGGCAGCAACATCCATGGTCGTATTAGCCAAAGCAGGGAGCACAGCAGAGACATCGGATTGATGCACCAGTTGCCATGGGGGCTATGGATGGCCAAGACCACGGCAATAGAGCACCTTTATGCTCGATTTGCCAATGTCATCACGGTGGTGAGTGTAGAGCAGGCATGAACATATGGTATAGTTGTGGTCAGCCAGGACACCAAACCGCAGAATGTAGAATCAGCACTAGAGTGTGTTATAGTTGCAATCAACCAGGGCATAGAGCCCAACCTGTCCAATTGGCCAGAATCAGCAGTTGACGCTCCCAGCGCCTCAACAGAGACTTTGCACTCCTAGCACCCTAGCAGCAATGACAACAGAGAGGCCAACAGGGCCAAGGTCAAGGCCAGAGAGGGCAAAATTGGAGAGGGTACTTGGCTGCAAGACAGGCTACACAGCAGAGGGGTAGACAACAGGTACCACCAACTCAGGATCAGATGGAATAGAATCAGGCAGTACCACCATCATCATCTCTTGCCCCAGTACAACTACAACTAGTGAGGATGTATGCTACCACTGTAGCAGAGGCACTTGAGGATACGACAGTCGTGACATGTATGCTTTCAATAGGTTTTGTACCTGCACGTGTCTTTTTTATTTTGTCTGCACACACTCTTTTATTTCATATACCCACACAAGTATAATTGGATGTAAGATAGAAGGTTAGGACATTCACTATTAGTGTCCACTCTACTGGTAGTGTGATAGCTACGGGGGAGTGTGTGTGTGTTACGTCCCTGTTGAGATTCAACAATGACAACTGGTAGCAGATTTAATATTGTTCAAGCTACAAGAATTTGATGTGATATTTAGATGAATTGTGTAACACCCCAAATCCGTTTCACACTCAGGAACCAAATTGAAATGTCATTGGTTCCGGTTAAGTCGGCTAACCCAAACCTAACCAAACCAAACCCTATGGATCTACTCTCAGCATCTCAAGATGGAAGATGACCGTAACGACCTGCCCGAACCGGACCGGGTGTCACTTAAAAATATAATTTGTTGTAAACATAACATTCTTGAACATGAATTGTAATACTGCAAATAAGTCTAGAATTTATAAATCATAAAAATTAAACATGTTCTGATAGCATATGACAATATATAAAATAACCATCCCACAGTCTCGGACCATTTCCCATACCCACAATTATAACACAAGAGGGTAAAAAGGAAGTCCAATTTATTATTAATTCACCATACGTAGGTTGGTAAAAGAACCACCAACCACACTTCTATTCTTCAGTCCAAAGCTGCTCACTTGCGGAGGCAATTCTGCGTTAGTGATAAAACTACTAAGCCGCATAATTAAATGAAACAAGTCAATAAAATCCCTATTATCATTTCAAGAGTCTTTTAGTTGTTATGAGCCTATGCCGAGCTCATTATATGTTGGGAAGGGTGGCCCATCATGCTACCATCCCATGCATGTGCACACACGCTACATGGCCCACGGCCTGTAGTTGCTAATATTTGTCATTGACTCACCTTCTCGGTATCACAAGTGGATAATGAGCCATCTTGCACCATTGCGCCTTGTCACCCCTTTCAGCATGGGGGCAGGTGTTCAATCTTTCAAGGGGTGCTGCCTTATGTCGAGTTGAGTCGACCACAGTTGCATTCTAGCTCATGGTGGTCAGATATTCAAGTCAACCAAGACTCCCACATAGTAATTTTAAGGGTGCGGCCCCGTGTCGAACTGAGTCAATTCCTTGACCCCGATTGCACTCGGTGCATGGTGGTCGAATCTGGGCTCAGGCCGACCAGGGCTGCCAACAAGTGAAAATACAATATTTCAAATAATTATACGGACCTGGATAGTTTATAAGTGAACTCGCAGCCGTGACCAACGATCCTTGTAACACCCCAAATCCGGTCCACACTCGTGAACCGAACCGGCATGTTACAGGCCCCGGTTAGGTCGGCTAACCCGAACCTAACTCATGCGGATCCAATCTCGGCGTCTTAAGATGAAGATACGACTCGCAATGCATTGATGAATATACAACCCTAACGTGGTACTACATGAATGACATGCAATTCAAGCACACACCAATACCATTACGATTAAACTCAATAAAAATTCTAAAATAAAACGGACAGAATTTCCCCTAAAAGTGCAATTAGGATCCACCCTGTCAAAATAATACATACCAATATATATGCATATATCAATAATTTTAATCACACATAATCTAATACACTGTATATTCCTTATAGAACTTGGGCCATACTTCTGCTGCGCACTCTGATCACATCTCACCTCTTATCATCATATCTTACCTTTTCATCATGTCATAACATTATCTCATTGCGTTTAATCATATCCTATCATGTCTTAGTATTTCACATCATTCACAATATGATAGCATCATCAATAAAATATAAACACTCAATCGACTAACATGTGTGCAAGTGAAAACAATGCTCCTCCGTCCAAGCTGGCTCCTTCAACTCGTGATTATTACCTACATATAGTATAAAAACACGTCAGTAACAAGTGTTACTAGTCCGAAAAATAAAATAACTATAACAAGCTGGCTATGACAGCAAACTCTCATATGAAAGAAAACATCATACTCCACGTAAACACTCTGAAGGGCACTACTGAGGAGCCACTGGGATGCAGACCCGGTAGCATCCCGAACTTACTAATCTGCTGCTGGTACTGTGCCGCTCTCGGCACTTCTTTTTCAGTACTTCTCGTGAAACTTTATCCTAAGCCCTCTCCTTACCTCCATATTTCTCCTGGCCTTGAGCACGAAGGCCGAGTACTCTCAGGCAGTCGCCTTTAGTACCCTTTGAACCACAAGTCCGGACATGCGCTGTACTAAACAGTACCCGTAAACCTCCACGTTCTCCGGGTGTGAGGAACTCAAACGCGGAGTTGTCAGGATCCCTCGGGAATGGAACAGTCCGCTGGCACTAATCCAGAGCCCGCTTTGACTGTCACGGCATCCTCTGCATGGTACGTGCAATCGATTTCTCCATCTCTCGTCTCACAGAAATGCGAAAACTATATATATATATATAGGCTTGGGTAGGGAGTTATATAATAGGCCCGAAGGCAACTTTTGGTGGATCTTGTTTTCGAAATCAACCTCGAGGGATCTCATCCTCGAGGGGTTATTAATCCGGAAAATGTTCGGTTAAATGGCCCGAGTTAAGTGGGATCCGATAAAACGCCACTTAACCCGTCCTGCAGGCAATAAATTAAACATACAATAGAAAGAGTAAATCAGAGACGAGTCCTAAACGGACCTGGTAGAAGCTCCAAGCGGGTCATCGCGCCTAGGCGGCGAGCTCCTACTCCGTACCTACACATCAAAACTAAATACTAACGCCCTCTAACTACATGATGCATCAAAATCAATGAATACCACACACGACATAATAATCATCCATCATAGTCAAATAATCATGAAAGAGAATAATCATAACTCAAACTATTCATACTATATTTTATTCTGTTTTTCTAAATTACATCATGATCACTTATCATGCTCCAACTCATTTTATCTCATTAGCTCACTTACTATTCAATTACAATTCCTCAAATCATACAATCATTACTTCATCAGAAATTAGGCACTATCATGATAAATAATCGGTCCATGCTACCATGCTATGCTAATAATCATCAATTTAAATAATCAAATTGGAGGTAATTATACCTCTCGTCGTCGACAATCGGCGACGGCTAGGGTTCCGTCGCGCGTCTCGGAGCTCAAATTCGGCGCTCATCGGCGTCCGAAGCTCGATCGGGCTCCACCGGGTGAGCCCCGCGGAAGATCCGGTGAATTCCAGCGAATTCCAGAAATTCCGATTTTCCGGCGGTTTTCCGGCAGCTGCTGGCGGTTTTCCGGCGACTTCCGGTGGTTTTCCGGCGACAATTGCCGGTGGTATCTACTAGCTGGATAGGGGTCATGTAGGGTACCATTGGAACCGGCTCGGCGAGCCCGACTCATCTATGGGGTCGATGCGGCCAACGGAGGCGGCGGCTCGCCGGAAAATGCATAAAACAGAGGCCGGCGGCGATGGTGTCGCCAGATCCGGCCGGCGATGGGCGGCGACGGCCTCCGTTCCGGTCGGGAAAGGTCAGCTGAGGTGGTCGATGGACGCTGAGCCGACCACCTGATCGTGGTGGCGACGGTCGGCGGCGGCGCGATCGACGACGACCAAAACGCTGCGTCGCCGCGGTGGTTCCTCGCGTCGCGGCGGCCCGATTGGTGGCCGGGCCTGGTCGGGGCAGCAGGGCGACGTCAGTGGCCGGGCTGGGCGGCGTCGATCGACGGCCAGGCGGCGTCGGCCGTGGCGGCGGTGGCGCGCGAATAGGGGCGGCGCGGCGGCTAGGGTTTGGGCGTGGGGGAGGAAAGGTCGGGGGTGGAGAAGAGATGGTTGGGTGGCAAACTTGTAATTAAGACTTGACTCGTCTCCGGCTCGAGTCAAGTATAATAACTAAGTCGTATTAAATCCTAAAAAAATTCATAAAAATCGGGAAAAATCCCGTAAAATCAAACAACACCAAAAAAATCATAATGATATGCTCTAGAACTATCAACCCACCCAAAATGCCCGTAACGCGTCCTAACGCGGTAAACGGCCTAAAACTAATTCTACGATCCATTATATATAAAAATAATAAAAAATGAACTGGCATACTCTCATATATTCTGATAACTCATTCTGTTCTGTTGTGTTCATGACGTTATCATCATATACTTGGGTACACATGACCCTCATGGCTCATACACGAGACCGGCGTCGGCTCAGTACACGTGTCCTGAAACTGACTCGACTCGAAAATAACGGTCGACCCGACCAGTTCTGAATATAAAACCCTAACTCGAATCGTGGGTTTTACAATCCTAATCTGAACGAGAATATAAAATTATACATAAGTATAATTTTATTCTATTAGAAATGCATGCAACTAAATGACTAATATATATACCACTATTAAAATTCAACAATATTAAATATTAAAATTTTCATGTGATATAACAATTTAAATCCTACTTTACATTTTAAATTTATTACCTAAATCATAATTCACACTTCACTAAAGATAGAGTAATTGTTAATTTATAACAAGTACTTAATTATTATTATTAGTATATTTTTGTTTGAAATAATAATTACTTAACCACGATCTTGATGATTTAGTTTACGGTTATAATTTTTAATCGCTATCCTTATTTATAGCAATTTAATTAATAAAGTTGTACGATTAAATTTTTTAAAATAATTTGTATTATTCTAATTCAAAAATATTATTAATAAAATTTATTTTAAATTATTCAATTCAATAAAAATTTTGAACTTTATTTATTTCCATTATGCTATTTAGGTTTGTCGCTTGTGATTTTTTTACACAATTATATTTTAATAACCCATTTTTTACATTACTAACCCGTTATTAAAATAATCAGTTTATTTACTTAATATTAACTTTGATATGATAAAGGTGAAATCTTTATTTTCTTTTATCACCTATAACAATCCGATTTAATTTAATCATTTGTTGTGCGCCGAATAATTATCGACTGTTTATCATTACCGTACTTTTTTTTACTCGTGGCGATTTCGTGCAATAATTAATTAGTTTATAACTTTACCCATAACGCATTAGAATGATTATTTTTTAAAGATTTATTACGAGTTAGTATTATTTTTTAACTCGAGTCGGTATCGAGTCAACCCATATGTACAAAATTACCATCTTCTTCTTCCCCAACGTCCCTTCTTCTCCTACTTTCTTCTTTGCACCAAAAACAGATATGTCTTCCTTCTTCTTCAACCCAAAACCAGATCATGTCCTTCCCTAACTGCTTCCTTTCCCTAGCAATCCAATTGGAAGCCTAACCTCGTGCATTACAGCAACCATCGAAGGCAAATTATGTTCTGCACCAAGGCACGCATTGTCTGACCAACTGCACCGCCAGGACTGCAAGGTGAACTCCTTTCGGCCAGCAGCACTGCCGGGAACACTCCCTTCTCCCCACATGACAACCCAACATCAAGGCCAAGTGCTGTGAGCATGCACAGCGTGATCCTTGGCCGGCGAACTGTTATAGATGTCTGGAATCTCCCACAGCGTCGCCCACTACAACTCCGCCCATAACCAGGTGTAATTCCACCACCCATCGATAGCAAGGGCCCAGGAGAACCATCCCTTTGACCCAGCAACCAGAGAGGTCATCGAGGGTGTAAGGGGATGCCTTCAAATCTTTGTTTACAGTCGCCCATCATGCCAAAATTCAGACCCGTCGGCCATGGCGAAATTCCAGTTTCTAGTTGAGTTTTAGTTTTTTATTGTTGATTTCAGACTTAATTTCTCATGTTTATCAAGCTTATTATCAATTAAAAGAATATGCATGCAAGAAAATTAAGAAGAGGGAGATAGGAAGGATACCCAAGCAAGGAAGAAGCCTCGGTAATCTAAAACCCGTGACTCGAGTCAGGGTTTTACGTTACCGAACCAGTCGGTTCGACCGTTGGTTCGAGTCGAGTCAGTTTCATGAACCACATGCTGAGTCGAGGCCAGCCGTGAGTTATGAGCGATGAGAGTCAGGTGCACCTGAATATATGATGATAACGTTAAGAAGATGGTGAGAAATGAGTTATCAGAATATATGAAAGTATACAGTATTTTTTCTTTTTATATGTTTGATCGAAGAAATAGTTTTAGGCCGAATAACACGTTAGGACGCGTTGGATTATATTTGGGTGGGTTATTAGTTATAGAGCATGCCATTTGGATGTTGTTGTGTTTGTTTTATTTTATGGAATTTTTCCATATTTTTCTAGATTTTTTTAGAATTTATTACGAACTAGTTAATATTTTGACTCGAGTAGGAATCGAGTCAATACTTAATTACGAAACTGCCATGGAGGGTAATTTTCTCACTCCCGACAATTACCCCCTCCCAAACCATCGTGATCGTCGCTGCCGCCGCCGCCGCTGACGCCGTGCTGCCGCCGATCGATGCCGCCCCGCCTTGCCATGCCGTCGCCGTGCCACCACGACCAACCCCGGCCAACGATCGCCTGCCAGCGCGCCGCCGCGACTCCGTGAAGCCGCCTCGACCGTCGCCACTCCGAGCCTGATTTTTCCGCCGTCCAGGCCACGCCGTCGCCACTGTGACCCCGACAACCAGCCTCTCGCCTTCGCCAACATTTCCCCCACCATCCCGAGCGCCGTCGAGGCCGGCTGCAGCCACGATCGGAGCACACCGCCGCCGCCGCCCGTTTTCAACGCCGCTGCCTGTAACGACCCAGCCCAAAGTGCAACGTAATGGGCTAAGTCATTTCTTTAAAATGGGTACCCCGAAAGTTAAAGATCTCTAGTCCATTCCCACTTATAAACAGGATCTTCTCCCAATAGGTATTAGATGTGGGACTAAGTTGAGGGATCTCACATTCCACCCACCTTAGGAAATTTCGTCCCCGAAATGCCTATTCTTAGCCCGTTGCTAGCCCCAGCTCACGTCCTTTCTGGCACGTGACCGGCAGCCTAGCCAACGTTTCTATTCTTGGCCCGTTGTTAACCCCAGCCCACGACCTTTTTTGGCCCGTGACCGGTAGCCTAGCTAACGTCCCTAGTCCATCCCACCATCTAACACGGAACCAGGTCGGCTCTGATACCATTTGTAACGACCCAGCCCAAAGTGCAACGTAATGGGCTAAGTCATTTCTTTAAAATGGGTACCCCGAAAGTTAAAGATCTATAGTCCATTCCCACTTATAAACAAGATCTTCTCCCAGTAGGTATTAGATGTGGGACTTAGTTGAGGGATCTCACACCTCCGACGGCCATCGCCGCCTCGGCTACCCTGTTTGACACCACCATTGGGCCAAGCTCGTCGAGCTGGTGCCGATAGACCCCGTGATTGCTCCATCCCGAATCATTGTCGGAAAACCGCAGGAATCCGCCGGAAACTGCCGACACTCGTCGGAAAACTGCCGGAATCGTCGAAAAATTGGATTCGTGGGAAATTCACCGGATCATCCGCCGAACGCACCTGGTCCAATCTGATCGGACTTCGGACGCTGCTAGGTGCCGGACTCGAGTTTTGAGCCATGAAACAGAAACCCTAGCCGTCGCCAATTTTTGACAACGCGAGGTATAATTTATTTTAATTTAATTATTTAAAAATATTGATTATTAGAATTGCATGCTAGGATTGGTGAATTGTATGTTGTAATAATATATATAAATGTAGATTTGATTAAGGATAAAATATGAAATTTGTTTGATTGAGTGGTGTTAAAAATGGAGGCTAAGAAATAAATTAGGGTAACTAGGTAATGATCATGATCTAATGCAAATTAGCCTAAGTAGGCTTGCTAGAATTGATATAGGTTGATGTGTGTTGATTGATGCGTGATTGTGTTGAGTGTGTGTGCATGCTATAGGATGTGTGATTCATCATGCGGGCGTTAGTTTTTAGCTTGATTGTGTAGGTACGGTGTAGGAGCTCGCTGCCTAGGCGTGTGGACCCGTTTGGAGCTTCTACCAGGTCCGTTTAGGACTCGTTCTCTGTTTTACGCTATGCTATTGTGTATTTGATTTATTACATGCAGGATGTGTTAAGTGGCATTTTATCGGATCCCACTTAACTCGGGCCATTTAGCCAACAATTTTCGGGATTAATAACCCTCGAGGATGAGATCCCTCGAGTTTGTTTTCGAACTTCAGATCCAGCTCACGTTGCCTTTGGGCCTATTGTATAAATCCCAACCCAGACCTATATATATGTATAGTTTTCGTATTTTTGTGAGAGATTGAATGAGGGAAATCCGACTACCGTGCTACGCGAGCGGGCACGTGTGAGTCGATAGTGGGCTCTGGAATGGTGTACAAGTCGTTTCATTCCCGAGGGATCCTGACAACTCCACCTTTGAGTTCCTCAAACCCGGAGAAGTGTGGAGGTTCACGGTTACTGCATTGAAGCGCATGTCTAGACTTGTGGTTTCAAACGGTACTGAAGGCCACTGCCTGAGAGTACTCGGCCTTCATGCTCAAGGCCAGGAGTAATATGGAAGGTGCAGAGGGCGGAAAGGAATGAGATTTGATGCGAGAAGCGATAGAGAAATGGCCGAGGTATGAGAATGTGAAAGATAGGGGGACGCTGTCGACCCGAGGGCGATGGCTCCCATATGTGCCCTGATGAGAGTTTTTGAGGAAGTATATGGTTTTCATTCAACAGGAGAGTTTGCTCTCCTGTGCCAGATTGATATTAGTTATTTTCCGGGCCGATAACACTCGTTACTAACGGTTTTTCTATATATATGTAGGTGAGAAATGCGAGGGATGAAAGCTGTCGGGACTGCGGAGGAGCAGCACGGAACCGTGCACACATGTACCTGCCGCGTGTAATCTATAATGACGGTGTGTTATTGCTACATGAATGATAATTTTGATGTGTTTGTTTAGATAAATTGCTTGATATGAAATGAATGGATAAATGTGAATGAGTAGTGAGTTTGGAGTTGAGGCTCGGTTCATTTGAAACGAAAGAGATAATGATGAATGCTACGGTAGATTATTATGTTTTATCGTATTTTGATAAAATATTTATATACCCTTGTTGTGGATAATTTTTAATTAAAAATTTTTTTGCCGTTGCATGGTTTTGTTTTGCTTGCACATCATAGCATGCATGTAGGACTACGTTAGAACCCACGCATCCCATCCATGCATTTCATGTTTGCATCTCCATCTTGAGACACCGAGGGCAGATTCGGGCCGACTTAACCGAACCCAGTAGATTAGTGAATGGTTCGGTCGCCGGTGACATTTCCTGGGTCGGTTCACGAGTGATCCGAAACGGGGTGTTACAGGTAAGGAAGAGGAGAACTAGGCGGCTAAGGTGAGGAAGATGCCCCTTACACCAAAAATGACGTCCTCTTTCAAAATTATAAAAATGAAAATGATGGCTAGGGTATGTGAAAACACCCTCACACCCGTATTTAATTTAACCGGGTAAATAATAAAATATATTAACCGGGTAGAGAATAATAATAATTCTCCAATGTTTGGTCCTTCCCTGAACGCATTCGGTCCTTCCCTAAGTGCATTCGGTCCTTCCCTGTCTGCATTCAGTCCTTCTCGGACCGCGTCAAATATATATGTATATATATATATATTCACAATCTTTACAATGTCAATTGCTATGCATGGATGAATGCACAAAAATAAACCTAATATGCTACTACACGAATGACATGACAACCAATTTGCATACCAAAATAAATTCGAAGAAAATTGTTAAACTTGTATACATCATGTATAATTATATACATCAATATACATTCCCTGCATTTCACTTTTAGCATTCAACTTGCACACTAATATCTGTTTCTAATATAATATCACTACCCATTTTTATTTAGCACAATCTTCATCATAAGTATTTCATTGTTCATAATAACATAACACAATTTAAATAGTTATAACAAATATTCGGTCGGTGCTAGTGCGTGTGTGCAAGAGATATCATTGCTCCTCCATCCAGACTGGCTCATCCTACTCCTGACCATCACCTACATATATTATAAAAACAAGTCAGTAACAAGTGTTATTGACACAAAACATAACTAATATTGAACTTGCTTTGAGAGCAAACTCACATATCCAAGAAAACATTTATATACTTCTTATGAACTCTCTTAAGGGCATCTACTTAGGAGCCACTGGGCTGCAAACCCGATAGCATCCCAAACCAACTGCACTGCTACTGCTAATGCCTCTCTTGGCATTTTCTCATTTCATTTGCGGGTCCCTCGGGACTACTGCTATATCCTAAGCCCTTTCCTTACGTTCATAATTCTCTTGGATGTGAGAATGAGGATTGAGTACTTTCAAACGGTAGCCTTTAGTACCCTTTGAACCACAAGTCCGGACATGCATTGTACGAGCAGTACCCATAAACCTCCATGTTTCTCCAAGTGTGACAAACTCAAAACAGGAGTTGTCAGGATCCCTCAGGAATGGAACAACCCACTCACTAATCCAAAGCACACTTTGAGTGGCACGTGCACCCGCTCATGGTACGTATCAGTTGGTTTTCCCATTTCATGTCTCATTGAAAAACTCGATAAAACTTTACAGATAGGCTTAGGAAGGGGTTTATACAATAGGCCAGAAGGAAACTTGTGGTGGATCTTGTTTTTGAAAACATACTCAAGGGATCTCATCCTCAAGGGTTACTAATCTGGAAAACTTGATTGATTAAATGGCCCGAGTTAAGTAGGATCTGATAAAATGCATAATACACAATAGAATAGAACATAAAATAGGACACTAGTCATAGACAGACATAGTAGAAGCTCAAATTGTGTCCACGCACCTAGGCGGCGAGCTCCTACTCGTACCTACACATTAAGACTAAATACAAATGAGTAGTATAATGCCTCAATGATACACTTCTCATCAATCCATACAAGACAACATCTATGTACATGCATTTATATTCAAACTCTAAGTCATTATTATCATCCATTAACATGCATTTAAATTGAAGTCAATACCTATTTACAATCACATCAAAGTAGAAAAAGAAGAATGAAGTTGGGTGAGGAGGATGGTGGAGGCGGAATGGTGACAATGTCGAAGGTGTAGAATAAATAGATGTCAAGCGGGAAGAAAATGAGTGGTCAGTGAGAAAAACAAGTGGTTGGGGAGAAAAAAGAATGATCAGTTAGAAAAATGAATGGACAGTGAGAAAAATGAATGATCGGTGAAAAAAATGAATAGTTAGTGAGAAAAATGAATTGTTGAGAACAATGAATGATCGTCTCGTAATTAAAACTTGACTCGACTTTGACTCTAGAAAAATAATTCTAACTCATAATAATTCGAAAAAAATCCAGAAAAACAAGAAAAAATGGCATAAAACATAATACATATAACAACATTACAATGGCATGCTCTATAACTAACCCACCCAAACTGCTCATAACGTGTCATATATCGTTATTCGGCCTACAAAGATAATTTTATGATCTAATATTAAAATAAATAAAGAAAAATCTAGATGTACTTTCATATATTCTGATAACTCATTCTACTGACGTTATCATCATATAGTTGGGCACACATGACTCTTATGGTTCATAACACATGACCGGCCTCGGTTTGGTACTCGTGTTCTAAAATTGACCACACTAAAAATAACGGTCGAACCAATCCGATCAGACAATAAAACCCTAGTTCATGGGTTTTACATCCTTCCCTCATAAAAATTTTGCCCTTGAAATTTTAAATCAAGGAGACTTTACTCTCTATAGCTATCCACTAAATCTGAAATCTGAAACGGGATGTGTGTATACCTATTACATCTGCCGTATCCTCCAGTGTTGCAGCAATTGTGGTTGTGTCCATCCTCACTGCCCATAGTGGTGCTGAAGTGGACGGGTCTACTGGTGGTGTTATCCGTATTCCTCTCTGATTGAAATCTGTAAGTTCTTGTCCTATCATGGAAGCCATCATTCCTCTCTCATGCAGACCCCTTTGCTGTTGTCTAGGTGATACCTAAGCACAGTTTCTCTATCCTTGCCCTTGGTTATGATCACCTCTTTGCTGTTGAAATGGGGTGGCTAGAAGCATTAGTCATTGTGGCGATGCCGGAAGGGCTGGTTGTTGGCTCCGAGCAGTCAAACATTCTATTGTTCGATGTCGTGGTTGACCACATCTTAAACATGAATCTGTACCTGCTCTCCATATTCCTTTGTGACGACATCCACAATTTTGACATGTTCGGCATCCATTCTCTTGAACTTGTCCATCCATGGCTCTCATTGTAGTTGGAGCATCTATCTCATGCCTCTATTGTGTCCCTTGATCTGATTGATATTGTTTAGGGTGTTGTTGTCTCTGATCATAGTCTCGGCGAGGTCGAGTAGCCAAGATTCGCTCAGCTTTGCTTGCGGCTTGCACCGCATCCCCAAAAGTGGCAAATCTCCTATCAACTAGTACTAGACGAATCTCATAGTGTAGACCTTCATAAAAGCGATGAACTTTTCGTTGTAACGTCAGCACTAAATCCAGTGCAAATCTTTCTAATGCACTAAATTGGGCTTCAAAATGTGCTACACTCACGGGTCCCTAACTAAGTATCTGAAAGTCACTTTCCTTCCTCTTCCTTACATTAGGAGGAAAATATTTTCCATCAAACTTAGCTTAGAATTCATCCCATGTAACATCCTGAGGTTTCCTTCCTATAAATTGGAGGCCATGATTGAATCCCATCATATTCTAGCCTCATCCTGTAATGCTCCCGCAATAATCAATACGCGGTGCTCCATCAGACATGCCATACTTCCTAATATACCAACGACTGATTAAATCCACAAGAAAGCTTCTTCTACATCTAGTTTTCCTGTGAATGGACGTCCTCCATTCTTCACAAACCATTCATATTGCCACAATCCTAGATTTCTATCACTTGCCGATTTGTTTGATCCTTCTCCAATCTCGAATTAAGGAAATGACAAAACTGCCCCCATTGGAGTATTTCCAAACCTTGAGATGCCTATCTGTCCACTGTCATTTCCTCTAGGTCCACTACCCTCTGTACACCTTCCTGCTTGAAGTGGGATGACTGGTGAAATTGTTTTAGGAGTGGTCCCTTGATATAGCGTTGGAGGAGGCGGTAGCAAAGGGTCGATGGGAACTACAAGCTCCCATCATGCCTTATCATGCATAGCTATCTTCTCTTCCCGTGCTACTGTGAGAGCTATTTGTTGTAGTTCTTTTCAGAATTCCTCATGACTCTATTGCATCTACATTTGTACCTCTGCCAATCATGCATTGGCAGCCTCCATTTTGGTCTGATGGCTTCTAATGTTGTGATGGCTTCCACTACAATGGCTTCTCCTGTGGCGACTTACTGAGCCATGCTCACTAGGACATACTGGCAACTGTGTAGCTCTAGATCAGCTAGACACTGTCTCATTATGAACATGTGTAGGGCTAGCTAGTTTGGGCGAAGGAAGCGATAGAGTCCTATTTTGAGTACTTCGAGTTCTTACCATGATACTCCTACTCACTAATCCAATTCTAAAAATACTTTCACACTATCTATTGGTGAGAAATTTGTAAACAAATGTAAGAAGGACAGAAATATATATCTGCCAGCTGACTTGGAGAAATCTTTGCACACACATAACATATGAACATATCTTCCAACTTAATCAATCGAGAGCTTGCTCTGATACCAAAACTATAACACCCAAATCTGGTTCATGCTTGGGAACCAACCAGAATATCACTGGTACCAGTTCAGTCTGCTAACCCGAACCTAACCAAACTAAACCCTATGGACCTACTCTTGGCATCTCAAGATGGAAGATGTCAATTGCTATGCATGGATGAATTGTGAGATCCCTCAACTTAGTCCCACATCTAATACCTACTGGGAGAAGATCTTGTTTATAAGTGGGAATGGACTATAGATCTTTAACTTTTGGGGTACCCATTTTAAAGAAATGACTTAGCCCACTACGTTGCACTTTGGGCTGGGTCGTTACAGGTGGTATCAGAGCAACTTGGTTACGTGTTAGATGGTGGACTGGACTAGGGACGTTGGCTAGGCTGCCGGTCACAGGCCAAAAAAGGTCGTGGGCTGGGGTTAGCAACAGGCCAAGACTAGGGATGTTGGCTAGGTTGCCGGTCACAGGCTAGAAAGGTTGTGAGCTAGGGCTAGCAACGGGCCAAGTATAGGCATTTCGGGGACGAAATTTCCTAAGGTGGGTGGATTGTGAGATCTCTCAACTTCGTCCCACATCTAATACCTACTGGGAGAAGATCCTGTTTATAAGTGGGAATGGACTATAGATCTTTAACTTGGGTTAACCCTTTTAAAGAAATGACTTAGGCCCATTACGTTGCACTTTGGGCTGGGTCGTTACATGAATGCACAAAAATAAACCTAACATGCTACTACATGAATGACATGACAACCAATTTGCATACCAAAATAAATTTGATTGTGAGATCCCTCAACTTAGTCCCACATCTAATACCTATTGGGAGAAGATCCTGTTTATAAGTGGGAATGGACTATAGATCTTTAACTTCCGGGGTACCCATTTTAAAGAAATGACTTAGCCCATTACGTTGCACTTTGGGCCGGGTCGTTATAAATGGTATCAGAGCCGACCTGGTTCCGTGTTAGATGGCGGGCTGGATTAGAAACGTTGGCTAGGCTGTCGGTCACGGGCCAGAAAGGTCGTGGGCTGGGGCTAGCAACGGGCCAAGAATAGGCATTTCAGGGACGAAATTTCCTAAGGTGGGTGGATTGTGAGATCCCTCAACTTAGTCCCACATCTAATACCTACTAGGAGAAGATCATGTTTATAAGTGGGAATGGACTAGAGATCTTTAACTTCCGGGGTACCCATTTTAAAGAAATGACTTGGCCCATTACGTTGCACTCTTGGGCTGGGTCGTTACAAATGGTATCAGAGCCGACCTGGTTCCGTGTTAGATGGTGGGCTGGATTAGAAACGTTGGCTAGGCTGCCAGTTACGGGCCAGAAAGGTCGTGGGTTGGGGCTAGCAACGGGCCAAAAATAGGCATTTTGGGGACGAAATTTCCTAAGGTGGGTGGATTGTGAGATCCTCAACTTAGTCCCACATCTAATACCTACTGGGAGAAGATCCTGTTTATAAGTGGGAATGGACTATAGATCTTTAACTTCCGGGGTACCCATTTTAGAGAAATGACTTAGCCCATTACGTTGCACTTTGGGCTGGGTCGTTGCGAATGGTATCAGAGCCGACCTGGTTCCGTGTTAGATGGTGGGCTGGATTAGAAACGTTGGCTAGGCTGCCGGTCATGGGCCAGAAAGGTCGTGGGTTGGGGCTAGCAACGGGCCAAGAATAGGCATTTCGGGGACGAAATTCCCTAAGGTGGGTGGATTGTGAGATCCTTCAACTTAGTCCCACATCTAATACCTATTGGGAGAAGATCCTGTTTATAAGTGGGAATGGACTATAGATCTTTAACTTCCGGGGTACCCATTTTAAAGAAATGACTTGGCCCATTACGTTGCACTTTGGGCCGGGTCGTTACATTGATGAAAACCAATAAAATTATATACATCATGTATAATTATATTCATCAATATACATTTGTTACATTTCACTTTTAGCATTCGACTTGCACACTAATATCTTTTTCAAATCATAATATCACTATCCATTTTTATTTACCATAATCTTTATCATAAGTATTTCATTGTTCATAATAACATAACACAATTAAAATAGTTAAAACAAATATTCTGTCAGCACTTGTGCATGTGTGCAAGAGACATCACCACTCCTCCATCTAGACTGACTCATCCTACTTCTAATCATCACCTATATATATTACAAAAACAAGTCAATGATGAGTATTATTGGTCCAAAATATAACCAATATCAAACTGGCTATGAGAGCAAACTCTGATATGAAAGTAAACATTTATATACTTCTCATGAACTCCCTTAAGGCCATCTACTAAGGGGCCACTGGGCTGCAAACCCGATAGCATCCCGAACTAACTGCTCTATTGTTGCTGATGCCTCTCTCAACATTTTCTCATTTCATTTACAGGTCCCTCGAGACTACTGGTATATCCTAAGCCCTCTCCTTACCTTCATAATTCTCCTGGACTTGAGCATGAAGACCGAATACTCTTGGACAATTACCTTTAGTACCCTTTGAACCACAAGTTTGTGTATGCGCTTGTGAGATCCCTCAACCTAGTCCACATCTAATACCTACTGGGAGAAGATCCTATTTATAAGTGGGAATGGACTATCGATCTTTAACTTTTGGGGTACCCATTTTAAAGAAATGACTCAGCCCATTACGTTGCACTTTGGGCTGGGTCGTTACAGCGCTATACCAAACAGTACCCATAAAGCTCCACGTGGCTCCAGGTGTGAGGAACTCAAAACAGGAGTTGTCGGGATCCGCTCACTAATCCAAAGCCCGCTTTGATTTGCACATGCACCCACTCATGGTACGTGTGAGTCGGTTTTCCCATTTGACGTCTCACTGAAAAACTCGATAAAATTATACAGATAGGTCTAGGAAAGGATTTATACAATAGGCCTAAAGGTAACTTTTGGTGGATTTTGTTTTTGAAAACATACTCAAGGGATCTCATCCTCAAGGGTTACTAATCTGGAAAACTTGATTGATTAAATGGACCAAGTTAAGTAAGATCCGATAAAATGCCACTTAACTTGTCCTGCAAGTAATAAAATAATACATAATAGAATAGAGCGTAAAATAGGAAATTGATCCTACATAGACCTGGTAGAAGCTCCAATCATGTCCACACGACTTGGCGGCGAGCACCTACTCCGTACCAACACATTAAGATTAAATACTAATACCTAGTATAATGCATTAATTCTACACTTCTCATCAATCCATAGAAGACAACATCTATTTACATGCATTTCAATTCAAACTCTAATTCATTATTGTGATCCATTAACAAGCATTTAAATTTAAGTCAATACCTATTTACAATCACACCAAAATCCTAAAACAATCAAATAAAATTGGATAAATTTCTATACCTAATCGTCAGTCATGTGGCAACGACGATAAGGTTGTGGTTGGCTCGTGTGGGGGTCATGGGGGAAACGGAAAGGAGAAAAAGATGAAGGAAGTTGGGTGTGGAGGATGGTAGTTGTAACGACCCGGCCATTTTTAACAATATTGTGGGCCTTGTTGGCCAGGTGTTACCAAAATAAAACTACTAAATACCGAGAAATAAGTTATAAGATAATGGTTCCCACAGTCTTAGACCATTTCCCATAGCCACATTTATAACTCAAAACAAAATAAAAAGAAGTCCCATTTATTACCCATTCTCCTAACCTGACTATCCTATCATACTTTTATTCTACCTTATTTGAGCTGAGATCAAACAATCTTGATTGGCCTACATACCCATGTTGGGATCAAGCTCGATGTAGTTCTATTGGCTGATGGGTTAGTCCACCGTGCCACTATAAAATATTGGGCCGATGGGTCAGTCCATCATGCCCCCTTATTGGCCGATTGGTTCATTCCATCGTACACCCTATTATGTTGGGCCGATGGGTCCATTCCACGGTACCCCCTATTGGCCAATGGGTCCATTCCATCGTACCCCCTATTGGCCGATGGGTCCATTCCACCGTACCCCTTATTAGCCGATGGGTCCATTCCACCGTACCACTTATTATGTTGAGCTGATGGGTCCATTCCACCGTACCCCCTATTGGCCGATGGGTCCATTCCACCGTACCACTTATTAGGTTGAGCCGATGGGTCCATTCCACCGTACCCCACTATTGGCCAATGGGTCCATTCCACCGTACCACTGTATTAGGTTGAGCCGATGGGTCCATTCCACCGTACCACTGTATTAGGTTGAGCCGATGGGTCCATTCCACCGTACCCCCTATTGGCCGATAGGTCCATTCCACCGTACCAATGTATTAGGTTGAACCGATGGGTCCATTCCATCGTACCCCCTATTGGCCGATATTTATTTATGGACTGTCTGTTCCATTCTGACATGTCCATTATTAGATTTTGAACAGTGCGACTAAAAAAAATAGGGTTTCTTGAAACTAGTCAAATGTGAATTTCATATCTGCCATCTAATTTGCAACCATACAATATCTCAACACCCAAAGAACTATTGCAATTTATACCAAAAAGTTCCAGCAACTTAGCAAGGTATTTCTAATGAATTTATGCGTTGCAACCATGCATGTAAGAGTTCTAATGGAAAAGAAACTAAGAAGAAGTATGAAATACTTACACCACAATGGAAAGGCACTGGAGAGGAGGCAAGAAGGAGTGGACTGCCTTCCCTCCCTAACCCCTCCTCCTATATATATATGCTTCAACGAGTTCCTCAATTAAATTCTCACATCTATTCATGTATAGGTATTCCCTAGGTTCAACGAGTCCCTTTATTAAATTCTCTTACCCCATCATCCATTCATGAATCAGTATTCTCTAGGTTGGGTTCATCTTCCCTAATGCCAGAGTTTGGCCTTACGTCTTCTCTAAGGTTAGGGTTTGGCTTTACGTTGAACCGTGACCGGTCTACTTAACAACCAACCATATCCATTCATCGAAAATAATATTTCATAATACTTAGGTTCAAGTCTTGAAATAAAAATTTTCACATATTTTCACGGTTCTTACAATTATTATGAGATCCCTCAACTTAGTCCCACATCTAATACCTACTGGTAGAAAATCCTGTTTATAAGTGGGAATGGACTAGAGATCTTTAACTTCCGGGGTACCCATTTTAAAGAAATGACTTAGCCCATTACGTTGCACTTTGGGCTGGGTCATTACAGTAGTGGTTGAATGGTGATAGTGTTCAAGGTGTGGAGTAAATAGATGTCAATGGGGAAGAAAACGAATGGTCAGTGAGAAAAATGAGTGGTTGGGGTGAAAAATGAATGGTCGGTGAGAAAAATGAATGGTGAGAGAGAAAAATGAATGGTCGGTGAGAAAAATGAATGGTTGGTGAGAAAAACAAACGGTCGTCTCGTAATTAAAACTTGGCTCAACTCTAAGTGTGGAAAAATAATACTAACTCATAATAATTCTGAAAAAATATAGAAAATAAGGAAAATTCTCATAAAACATAATACACATAATAGCATTACAATGACATGCCCTATAACTAATAACCCACCCAAACTGCCCGTAATGTATCCTATTCCATTATTCGGCCTAAGAATATAATTCTACGATCTAATACTAAAATAAATAAAGAAAAATCTGGGCTTACTCTCATATATTTTGATCACTCTTTCTACTAACGTTATCATTATATACTTGGGCACACATGACTCTTATGGTTCATAACACATGACCAGCTTCAGCTTGGTACTCGTGTTCTAAAATTAATCCGACTAAAAATAACAGTCGAATCTATAAAACCCTAGTTCGAGTCACGGGTTTTCAAACTGGACGTCCAAGGAAGGAGCTGTGATAGATTGCCAAAGAAAGATGGTGACTTTCCACCATGGAAGACAACACTTTTTCTTCCAAGATTAGGGCAGAGACAGAGAACAAGGATGGATATCCTATCAGAATGCAGTGAGACAGTTGGACAGAGGCAGTGAGCTGATAATGGCAATAGTAGTTTTGTCTGAGCAAAGCTATTTAGGGGACAAGCCGAGCATAGAGGAGATTCCAGTGGTCAGAGAATTCACTAATGTATTCCCCAAGGAGTTTTTAAATTGCCACCAGACAGAGAGGTGAGCCTTGCCATCGAGTTGATGCTAGGCACAACACCAATATCGAGAGTTCCAATTAGGATGGCACCAGTATTGTCCGTGAGGAAGAAAGATGGAAGATCTATTTCCCACATTGATGATCTATTTGACCAGTTTAACTGACTCTCTTTCCCACATTGATGATCTATTTGACCAGTTAAGCTCAATAGTCATCTTCTCAAAGAATGATTTGAGGTCAAGATACTATCAGCTGAGGATTAGAGCAGAAGACATTCCAAAGACTGCATTCATGACCAGATATGGACATTACGAATTTTTGGCCATGCATTTTGGGTTGGCCAATGCCCCAACAGCATTTATGGACCTGATGAACAACGTGTTTAGTCCATACTTTGTAACGACCCGATTTATGAGATCCCTCAACTTAGTCCCACATCTAATACCTATTAGGGTAAGATAATGCTTATAAGTGAGGATGGACTATATATCTTAAACTTGGTTAACCACTTTTGAAGAGGTGATTTAGGCCCATTATGTTGCACTTTGGGCCGGGTCGTTACAAGTGGTATTAGAGTAACCTAATTTCGTGTTAGATGGTGGGCTGGACTAGGGACGTTGGCTAGTTTGCTAGTCACGGGCCAAAAAGGTCGTGGGCTGGGGCTAGCAACGGCCTAGACTAGGGACGTTGGCTAGGCTGCCGGTCACAGGCTAGAAAGGTCGTGGGCTGGGGCTAGCAACAGGCCAAGTATAGGCATTTCAGGGACGAAATTTCCTGAGGTGGGTGGATTGTGAGATCCCTCAACTTAGTCCCACATCTAATACCTATTGGGACTATAGATTTTTAATTTTGGTTAACCATTTTAAAGAAATGACTTTGGCCCATTACGTTGCACTTTGGGTCGGGTCGTTACATACTTGGACTAGTTTGTGATCATCTTAATGGACGACATACTAGTATATTCTTTGTCTAGTGAGGAAATTATTGCAAACACTGAGAGAGCATAGATTGTACGGAATGATTCTGAAGTGCAATTTTTTGCTATGAGAAGCGAGTTTTCTCAGCCATATCATCTCAGCTTCATGTATCTTAGTAGATCCAACCAAGATAGAAGCAATATTGTAGTGGGAACAACCGAAGAAACCTACAGAGGTTCATAGTTTCCTAGGCCCAGCTGGATACTACAAATGGTTTATTAAGGATTTCTCTTCCATAGCAGCCCCTCTTACATGGTTGACTAGGAAGGAGGAATAGTTCAGATGGACAGATGAATGTAAGCAAAGCTTTAGAACGTTGAAGGAGAGATTGACTTCGGCACCTATCCTCGCATTGCCTGGAGGACATGAGGATTTCCTAGTTTACATAGATGCCTCAGGGATTGGCATAGGTTGTGTTTTGATGCAGAAGGATAAGGGTTATAGACTATGTATCTCATTAGCTCAAGGTGCGTGAGCATAATTGTCATCCACACGACCTAGAGCTTGCAGCAGTTATATTCGCTCTGAGAATATGGAGGCACTACTCATATGGAACGTCTTTCAGACTTTCGACTAATCATCAAAGTCTAAAATACATCTTCACACAAAAGGATTTGAACAACAAACAGAGAAGATGGTTGGAGATGCTAGCAAACTACGAGGCAAAGTGAATTTGGTAGCAGATTCTTTAAGTAGGAAGCCAAGAGTCGCATACACAACAGCATTGGCAGCAGTGTCAGTGACTCAATATACCACAGGCGAGAAATAGTTGGTTAGGATGATGGCACAATTGACCATTTAGTTGAGTGTATTTGAGCAGATCAAGATTGCACAGGAAGCAAATCTAGAGTTTAAGCAATGATTGGAACTGGGAAAACATCCAAAATTGGCCAGAGATGTAGATGGGTTTGTCAGACTCGGAAGTCAACTTTTTCTGCCTATGTGTTCCAGAGTGTCTTGAACTTCGTTGGCCATGCTGTACAGAGATCAGATAGTTAGGTTGTGGTACTCCATGTAACCACGAGAGATTATATCAGATAGGGATCCAAGGTTCACGTCTCAATTTTGTAAGGCTTTCCAGGTAGCTATTGGCACTGAATTGATATTTAGCACCACTTATCACGCAAAGATAGATGGGCAAATTGAGAGGACCATACAAATTCTAGAAGATTTGCTCAGAGCATGTATTTTAGATTTCAAAGGAAGTTCGGAAGAGCACCCACCTTTGGTGGAATTCTCCTACAACAACACCTACCAGACAATGATCGAAATGGCACCGTTTGAGGCATTATATGGCAGACCGTGTAGATCCCCATTGTGATGGGTATAGGGGAGTGAGCTAGTGGTAGTTGGGCCAGAGATGATCTAGCAGATACAGGAGGTGGAAATGAGGATTAGGAGGAGCATGAGGTTAGCTCAGGATAGGTAGAAGAGCTACCTGAATCAACACAGACGTGAGGTTCATTTCGAGTTATGAGATCATGCTCTCCTGAAGGTCTCTCTGACTAAGGGTAAAACGACATTCAGATGTGAGGAAAACTTAGTCTGCGATATATTGGACCATTTGATGTGATCGAGCTCATTGGACTTGTGGCGTATAGGCTAGCATTGCTGCGTCACCTATCAATTGTGCATGATGTCTTCCATTTGTCGATGCTGAAGAAGTACCATCTAGACGACTCTCATTTGTCAGCTTCAAAGAGATAGAGCTGCAACCAGACCTGATGTATCTAGAAGATACTATTCAAATCGTGGACCGCAGAGTGTAGATTCTCTAAGGAAAAGAAGTTCCCCTAGTATGAGTGCATTGGACGCGATGAGGAGTTGAATAATCTACATGGGAACGTGAAGATGAGATGAGCAACAGATACCGAAAGATATTCGAGCAATCAGCTTCACAACCAGGTACTTTACCTGAGACCTACACCTTTTAGAATAAGGATGACTTAGAAACTTCCTTAGGGAAAATTTCGAGGACGAAATTTTTCGAAGGAGGGAAGGTTGTAAAATCCGTGACTCGAGTCAGAGTTTTACGTTGGCAAACCGTTCGGTTCAACTGTCTATTCGAATCGAGTCACTTCATGAACTGCAAGCTAAGTCGTGACCAGTCGTGAGTAATGAGATAAGAAATTCAAGTGTACCTAAATATATAATGATAATGTCAGAAAGATAATAAGAAATGAGTTATTGGAGTATATGAAAGTATACAATATTTATTTTATTTGTGTTTGATCGTAGAATTAGTTTTAGGCTAGAAAATCATCACATTATAGGATAGTTTGGGTGGGTTATTATTTATAGAGCATGTTATTATAATGTTGTTGTGTTTGTTTTATTTTGTGGGATTTTTTCCAATTTTTATGGATTTTTTTAGAATTTATTAGGTGTTAGTTATTATTTTTGACTCGAGTTGGAGTCGAGTCAAGTTTTTATTACGACTTTGCCACCCTACCAAACCGGACGACCTTCTTCCCCAAACCCCCAACATCGCCGCACGCCACCCCAATCATCGTCGCTGACACCCGTCCGGCAGCCGTACTTCCGCTGTTTGACACCGGCCGGCCCCGCCATGCCATCACCGTGCCTCCTCGGGCTGCCCTAGTCGCCGACTGGCTGCCACGATGACATGACGTCCTCCCCGCTATGATGTTCCCATAGCCAATTTGCCACATCCGTGCCACTCCACCGCCGCCGTGATGCCAATGCCTCTCCCCTTGACATCGCCGACTTTTCACCTCACCCTAGCACTGCCACCAAGGCCAGCCGCGAGCCAATTGGACACCGACGCCTGCCCCCGCCTAGTCGTCACCGCCACCAGTGGTCATCACCGCGGTGGCAGCCCTCGCCATCACCCCCATTGGGTTGAAATCTCCGAGCTGGTGCTGACCCACAACCCCAATTATCCCACCGAAAAAGTCGCCTGAAAACAGCCGGGAAGCAACCGGAAAATCACCAGAGATCGCCGGAACCCGCGGGAAAACCGAATTCACTGAAATTTGCATGTCCTTCCACCAAACTCATCTAGTTGAATCTAAATTGAACTTCGGACGCTGTTGTGTGCCGAATTTGAGTTCCATGCCGTGCGACAAAACCCTAGCCATCACCACTTGCCGACAACGCGATGTATAATTAACTCCGACTTAATTTATCAAAGGTTATGGTTATTAGTATAGCATGCTAGGATTGATGAATTGTGTGTTATAATTATATATAAATATAGATTTGATTAAGAATAAAATATGAAATTGTTTGATTGATTGGTGCTAAAAATGAAAGCAAAGAAACTAATTAGTTTAACTAAGTAATTATCATAATCTAATGCAAACTAGCCTAAGTAGACTTGCTAGAATTCACATAGGTTGATGTGACTTTGGTTGATTTGTGATGGATGTGTGTGCTATAGGATGTATGATTGCATCATAAGCGGGCTTGAGCGTTTAGTTTGATGTGTAGGTACAAAGTAGGAGTTTGTCACCTAGGCGTGTGAACCCGATTGGAGCTTCTACCAAGTCCATTTAGGACTCACTTTTGGTTTGATCTCTTTACTCCATCACATTTTGTATTAAACAGGTAAGCAGATATGTCAAGTGGTGGATTTATTGTATCCTACTCCACACGGGCCATCTAGTCATATGTGGATTTTTGAATTAATAACCCTCGAAGATGAGATCCCTCGAGTTTGTTTTCAAACTCAGATCTAGACCATGATGCTTTCGGGCCTACTTTATAAACCCCTACCCTGGGCGTGTATTCGTCAAAGCGGGCTCTGGAGCTTGGGACTACCCACTCCATTCCTGAGGTGTAAAGACCGTGAAAAAAAAAAAAATTAGACGGAGACGCTGTCCAGGAAGGACCAAACGTGTTATATTCTTTACCCGGTTAATTATTTACCCATTTTATTATTTACCCGGTAAAATGAAATACAGGTCTAGGGGTGTTTTCACTTACCCTAGCCATCATTTTCATTTTTATAAATTTGAAAGGGAACGTCATTTTTCACATACGGGTGTAAGGGCGTCTTCTCACCTTAGCCGCCTAGTTCTCCTCTTCCTTACCGGGGCTTCTTCCATTCTTGGGTATCCTTCTTATCTCCCTATGCCTAGTTTCCATGCATGTTCTTTTTAAATAGTAAGCTTGTTAATCATGTAACTAAAGTCTCAAATCAACAAGAAAGAAAAGAACTAAACTAAACTGGAAAACTGAAATCCCGTCCATGGCTGACGGGTGCAAATTGTTGGTGAGATGGGCCACTGTAAACAAGTTTGCAAGGCTTCCCCTCACACCCCCGATGACCCCTCTAGTTGTAGGGTCGAAGGGATGGCTTGCCATGTCCCTGTTTTCCGGTGGGTGGCAGAATTCTAGCCGTAAGGGGGCAGAGTTGCAAGGGTGACAGAAGTGGCGACGTTTTGCTGCAATTGATGCTGTAATGGAAGCTTTAGAGGGGTAAACGCCGGTTGTGCTTCGTCGTCAGCATCATATGTTCCATCACAGTAGTTCAGGCCGCCAGAACAATCCACTACAGACTACCTTCTCGCCAGAATTCATGGCAGCGACGCGCAGAAGTGGGGAGGACGAACATACTCCATGCAACGTCCAAAGGTGGCTGATCCTTACTGTTTTGTGGCCGGCCTGAGGTCGTGGAACATCTGAATTGAAGCAAGGTGCAAGAAAGGAGGGGTCCTGAGGCTGGGAGAAGAAGAACAGGCCAGGAGTTGGGCGCCATGGTGCAGCACATGGTTGTCTTGGTTAACTGCAATAAAACACACACTTTAGGCTTCCAATTGGTTGCTGGAGAAGGTTAAAGTTGAGGGAGGACGTGATTGTGGGTTTGGGTGCCAAGAAAAGGGGTGGAGAAGAAGGGCGCGTCTGGTTTTGGTGCAGAGAAAAATGGTGACGGGAAGATGAAGATGAAGAAGAAGAAGAAGAGAAGAAGAAGAAGGGCGGTGGCAATTTTATGAATACTGGTTAACTCAATACTGACTCGAGTTAAGAATAGAACGAACTCATAATAAATCCTTAAAAATAATTATTTTAATGGGTTATGGGTAAAGTTACAAAACTAACTAATGTTTGTATGAAATCGCCATGAGTAATAAAAATCCAGTAATGATAAATGGTCGATAATTAATCGGCATACTATAAGTGATTAATTTAAATTTAATATTTATAAGGGATTAATAAAATAAAGATTTTACCTTTACCTTATTAAATTTAATATTAGGTAAATAAAGTGATTATTTTAATAACAAGCAAGTAATGTAGAAAATGGGTTATTAAACTATAGTTAGGTAGCAATCACTCGCGTCAAACCTAAAGAGAATAATGAAAATAAATAAGTTCGAAACTTTATTACGTCGAATAATTTAAAATAATTGTATTAATATTATTTTTGAATAGTACAAATTATTTTAAATAATTTAATTGAACAACTTAATTAATTAAATTGCTATAAATAATAGTGGCGATCAAAAATTATAACCATAAACTAAATCATCAAGATTGGGGTTCAGTAATTATCATCGCAAAGGAAAATTAAATACTTGTTTATTAGTAATAATAATTTTATCAATTGTTAGGTATTAATTATGATTTAGATAATTAATTTAAAATGTGAAGTAGGATTTATATGGTTATGTCACAGGAATAATTAATTATCTCACTAGATTTGTTGATAATTTAATATTTAAAATTTTTGAAAATAATATATATATTAGATGTTTAGTTGCATGCATTCCTACTCGAATAAAATTATACTTATGTATAATTTTATGTTCTCGATCAGAATAGGATCATTGGTCAGTCCAGCCGCGAGTTAGAAATATCCACGTCCGTATAATAATTTGAAATGCTGTACTTTCCCTTGTTGGCAGCCTTTGTCGGCCTGAGCCCAGATTTGACCGCCATGCACTATAATGCAATCAGGGTCAAGGAATTGACTCAGTCCGACACGGGGCCGCACCTTTAAAATTACTATGTGTGTTACTATGTGTGTACTTATAATTAATTGAAATGTTGTATTGTCCGTATAATTATTTAAAATGTTGTATTTTCCCAAATTGATATAATTGTATGAAATTGTGTATTTTTTTAAACTGGTAGGCTTTATCTGCACTAACCTCAAAATGAATTGGGGGACCACCTAATCTCAGAATGAACTGGGAGACCATGACTAACCTAAAAATGAATTAGGGGACCACCTAATCTCAGAATGAGCTGGGAGACAATTTTCTAATCTCAGAATGAACTGGGAGACAAT
Organism: Piper betle; assembly: GCA_033002965.1. Classification (NCBI taxonomy): domain Eukaryota; kingdom Viridiplantae; phylum Streptophyta; class Magnoliopsida; order Piperales; family Piperaceae; genus Piper; species Piper betle. The sequence goes on from JAURVB010012785.1 coordinate 50,538, forward strand.
GATTAACCTCAAAATGAATTCGGGGACCACCTAATCTCAGAATGAGCTGGGAGACAATTTTTAATCTTAGAATGAACTGGGAGACCATGACTAACCTCAAAATGAATTGGGTGACCACCTAATCTCAGAATGAGCTGGGAGACAATGTTCTAATCTCAGAATGAACTGTGAGACCATGACTAACCTCAAAATGAATTTGGGAACCATGACTAATCTCAAAATAAATTGGGAGACCACCTAATCTCAGAATGAGCTGGGAGACGATTTCTAATCTCAGAATGAACTGGGAGACCATGACTAATCTCAAAATGAATTGGGAGACCACCTAATCTCAAAATGAGCTGGGAGACGTTTTCTAATCTCAGAATGAGCTGGGAGTCGACTTTTACTAATCTCAGAATGACCTGAGAGACAAATTACTAATCTCAGAATGACCTGAGGGATAATTACTCTGTACTTGTGTAATAATAATAATAATAACGAGTGAAATGATAATAGGGATTATATTGACTTGTTTCATTTAATTATGCGGCTTAGTGTTTTATCACTAACGCGGAATTGCCTCCGCAAGTGAGCATCTTTGGGACTAAAGAATAGAAGTGTGGTTGGTGGTTCTTTTACCAACCCAAGTATGGTGAATCGATAATAAAGTTGGACTTCCTTATTATTCTCTTGTGTTATAAATGTGGCTATGGGAAACGGTCTAAGACTGTGGGATGGTTATTTTAAATTTTAGAGAACATGATTTATTGTTATGATTTATATTATATGTTGCAGGACTATTTGCTGTATTTAAATTCATGTTCTGGAAGGTTACGTTTACATTAACTATATTTTTAAGAACCAATTTGGGCAGGTCGTTACATGAGGGATCCTGACAACTCACCTTTGGGTTCATTAAACCCAAAGAAGTGTGGAAGTTTATAGGTACTACTATGCAGTGCATGTCTAGACTTATGGTTTCAAAGGGTACTAAAGGCGTATGCCTGAGAGTACTTGGCCTCTGTACTCAGGGCCAAGAGTGAAATGGAGGACATAAAGGGTGGAAAGGAAAGAGAATGAAGCAAAAAGCGATAGTGAAATGGCCACTGTCTGAGAATGAAATGGAAATGGGACTCTATCAATAAAAGTCAATGGCTCCTAGTTGTGCCCTTATGAGTGTTCTATGAGGAAGATATGGATTTTAATTCAACAGGAAAGTTAGCTCTCCTTTGCCATTTTGATATATACTATTTTCTTGACTAGTAACACTCGTTAGTGATGGTTTTCTAACATATATGTAGGTGAGCATCACGAGGGATGAAAGCTCTCAAGACTAGAGAGGAGCAACACGGAACTGGGCACACATTTACCAACTGGGTGTAATGTTTATTTATGATGTGCTGATTTGTGTGAGTGAATCACATAGTTTATTTTGGAATGAATATTTTTTTATACATATAAATGAATGGTTGTGAAATAAATAATAGAATGTGAGTAAGCAGGGAGCCTTGGAGCTTAGACTTGGCTCAGATGAAGACGGAATCGGTAATGACTAAACTCCATGACAGATTGTCATGTTTTGCATTATTTTGATATGAATATATATATATATATATATATATATATTGTTGTGGACAGGTTGGCCCTTATTGCACTTTTAGGGAAAATTCTATTCATTTTTCTTTAGAAATAAATATATTTCGTTAGATTTCTTGCTCATTGTGTTTGTTTTGTTTTTGCTTGCACATCACAACATGCACATAGAACTACGTTAGAACCCAAGCATCCCATTCATGCTATGTATGTCACATCATCATCTTGAGATGCCAAGGGAAGATCCAGGTCGGCTTAACCGAATCAAATAGACTAGCGAATGGTTCAGACGCCGGTGACATTTCTGGGTCGGTTCATGGGCGAACAGGAATGGGGTGTTACACATACTATTGTTGATGGTGGCGGTGGTGCTGCTAATGTTGTCCTTGTTGCCTCCTGGGGCGTGCGGCAACACGATTCCCCATCTTGCCACACGAATAAGACTCTCCAGTCCCTCTGCATCATGCACCTTGATGTCTCTGCTGGCAATGACAACACATCAAGTACTCCTAATGTGCTCCGTCCTAATGTGGAAGGGGCTAGAAGGTATAGGCCAACTATGGAAAGCGCTGAATTTGTCACACCACTGTTTGTTCACCTCTTCTACTGTCGGAGACACTAGTAGTCCTGACCTCTGGGTCTCTAATGCTAACTATCAGATCATCCCTTGACCATGTCCATATGATGCCTCTCATGAGCACTTTGTAGCTCCAACGTCCTCGTGACCACCTCAGTCAAAGTGGCACAAGAGAATGATGCCATAGCCAGTTGAAGACTCAGCCTCAAACCAGCCACAAACTTATCAGTTCTCTCTCTCTCTCATCGAAAAAGCTGCAGGGTGCGAACCTCTCGAGCAAGGAATCAAGCCTAACACTCTGCCACAATCATGTCACCCTGATCTAAAGTGAGAAACTTTTGTTTCCTCTGACTTCGGATGGTCAATGAAAAGTACTGTGCATAGAAGACATCCTTGAACACTAGGCAAGTGATTCTCTCCAACTGCATGCTCTGAAGATAGGAGGAATGAGAGGATTTCCACCATATCTTTCCCATCCTCTACATCACCTTCATGGCAAGTTGCACTCATACCTTGGGTGGACTTCCCATGTGTTGTAAGACACCGTCTGCCATGATGAACCTCTCGACTACCACTTTAGTTTCAGTGCTACCTTGGAACAGCTGCCCACCATTCTTCAAGAAACAGTCATCCCATCGCACCCTATGCTGGATCCCTGACTCATGGGCACTAGAACTCTCTCTTGTAGTAACTTATGTCAACCTGCTCAATTATACAACCTAACCAGGGGTAACTTTTGGTCTAACCCGAACACCAATAGTACACAACAAGGAATAATAAAAGAGAAATCGTCGGGAATGCCAATTTAACAATAATTTAATGAGTTGATAAATATCAATTAATTCCACTAATATAATTATCCTATGTCATGAATATATATCTAGTAATATATCAAGGTCATCATAAACTAATCATAAAGTAGCATATAAAATAAATAAGCTCCCAACGAACAAACTGTGGTCTACTAGTAATGAAATATATAACTGGAGCAATCGCTCAAGTCCAACGAAATAATCAATACTAATTATTTGATAGGGCCCGCCACCGCTGTCCCCCACCAAGGCACCAAGTCACACCCCAAGCTACTTGTTACATGTGGAGGCAATTCCTCTTTTGTAATGTCCTAGCTCAAAGTGCAACGTAACGGGCCTACGTCATTTCTTTTGGTTAACCCAAGTTAAATATCTATAGTCCATTCTCACTTATAAACAGGATCTTCTCCCAGTTGGTAGTAGATGTGGGACTAAGTTAAGGGATCTCACAATCCACCCACCTTAGGAAATTTTGTCCCCGAAATACCTATACTTGGCCCGTTGCTAGCCCTAGCCCACAACCTTTCTGGCCTGTGACCGGCAGCCTAGCCAACGTCCCTAGTCTAGCCCACCATCTAACACGTAACCAGGTTACTCTGATACCATTTGTAATGACCCAGCCTAAAGTGCAACATAATGGCGCTAAGTCATTTCTTTAAAATGGTTAACCAAAGTTAAAGATCTATAGTCCATTCTCACTTATAAACAGGATCTTCTCCCAGAAGGTATTAGATGTGGGACTAAGTTAAGGGATCTCACATCTTTAGTGATAAAACTAGTAAGTATGCATAACAATAATGAACAAGACAATTAACCACAGAGTTTATGCCTAACCCTCGTCCAATAGATTTACCTAGTTGTTGAAAAAAAAATTCAATTTATGATCACAAACACTGCCACTAGTCGAGAGGGATGACAGTACAACTAATCCCAGCCCAAACATAGGTGTCCAAGTGCAAACTGGGCTATGTCAGTTTACAATCCTTGGAACCTAGACCATATCATTCAGCTAGGAAAGCAAAGTATCGACATATGTCCAGCATACTAATGCTAGAGACCTACTTTTCTCCCCACCAATCAATGGCCATACAATGTATTGACTAGTTATCATACAAGTTATATGTACCTCAAAAAGCCTCCTTGGATTAGTTCACTCAAAAGCTAGCAAGTGCTCCCTAAAACCTACAAATACACATTAGGGAATGTATATTTACAACCCATATGATATACAATGACATGACACGCATCCACTCACATGATTTGATAAATATCAATTAACTTTACTAAAGATAAATATTGCTCCCAATTACCTTCTCAATCTAGTGTGAAGGACCTAAGAAAATCTTCCAAGGTTTGTATAATCCTATCACTTTGACTATCCATCTTGTGATAGTAAGTAGTGCTAAGCATGATTTCAGTGCTCAAAGCTTACTAAAAAGCCTTCCATGAATGAGAAGTAAATAAAAGATCTCTATGGAACACAATCTCTTTTGGAATCCCATGATACCGAACTATAATATCAATGTACAACTTAGCCAAGAACTCAATTGTCCGTTTCATAAATACATTCAGCTCTTTGTCAATAAGTTGTGTGATTTTCACCCTCTATCAAGTCATTGGAAATGAAAAAATTAGTAAAAAACCCAATATGTTGCAAACCTGGATTAGTAGCCACTAACTCTCCAGTCAAGTCATGGTCCATAATCTGACAACTTGTTTATGCCATTCTTTGCTCCTTTTTCGGCTCAATGTATCTGTTACTACCTTAGCCTTTCTAGGGTGATATGGAAGCTAAAATCCAAAATGTTTTAGATATTCCATCAATCTCCTTTGCTTCAAATTTAGATCACTTTTGTTGAACATGTAGTTCAAGCTCTTATGATCTGTATAGACCGCAAATCTTGATCCATATAAGTAATGTCTCCATAATTTGTGTGCAAAGATTATTACTGCTAGCTCTAAGTCATGTGTGGCACAATTCTGTTCATGAACTTTTAATTATCTCAAAGCATATGCCACTAGTTTACCATGTTGTATACATACACATCCTAATTCCGACTTGGATGAATCACTATAGATAAGAAGGCCATCATTTCCATCAGGTAGAGTAAACACTGGAGTAGTAGTTAACCTCTTCTTTCGGATTTGGAAACTTTGTTCCCACTTCTCATGTCATATAAACTTACCATGAATCTTCCTTGTCAGTTTGGTCATAGGTATACTCATGAAAGAAAAATCTTTGATGAATCTTCGACAATAACTTGCCACTAGGACACTCCAAATATCAATCACCATCTTTGGTGTAGATCATTCAAAAATAGTTAAAATCTTAGCTAGATCCATAGATATGCCCTTCTTATAGATAATGTGACCAAGAAAATTTTTCGCTTTCATCTAAAAATCATACTTAGAGGACTTTGCATACAGCTGGTTATCCCTAAGGATTTTGAATGCCATCCATAGGTGTGCTTCATGATCACTCTCATTCTCAAAATAAGAAAGAATATCATCAACAAAAACAATGCTAAACTTGTCTAAATACTGATGGTACATTGTATTCATGAGTGACGTGAAAGCTATAGGGGCATTATTAAATAGAAAAGGCATCACTAAGCACTTAGAGTGTAACACCCCGTTCCAATTCATCCATGATCTGAACTGGTTGTGCTATTGGGGACCGAATTGGTAGCTAACCTACTTAATTCAGACAACCAAACCTATATCTAACCTCGGCATCTGAAGATGGGGATGGATTCATACCATGTATGCATGGCATGCTTGGGTTCTAACGTGGTTCTAAATGCATGATATGATATGACGGTAAAATTCAAAAAAAAATTGATACGTTCTAAAACAAAACTGACAGAGTTTTCCCTAAAGGTGGAATAGGGTTCACCTTGTCAACGATAGCAATATATATAAGTTAAGATGAAATATGAAAACATTTTATGGTATCATGTCATCACAAAAATTATTCATAACATATAACTGTCTAAATTCTTATAGCAAGACCCATTCACCATTAGTTTTCCTCTCTGTCTGATAAGATAAGATAATATAAATTTATTTGTAATCCACATCATTATACTATAGTTCAAATAATTCATCTATGACAAAAGAGTTGATCAAATCATTCTTCATATAACACTCTTTCCATTATTTTACATTTATTATAACTTTTCATTATTATGGTTAAAGGTTCCATGTAATTATTATATGACTTTTCATTATGCTACATTTATTACAACTTTTCATTTTATATACTAATCTATGTCTATATAATCGCATCCTCCCCAACCAAGGAGGGGGAAATTGGTATGAAACAACCACCTTTATATTAAGTTTAGTCACTGTTTCCTAAGTTTCGTCAGAATTTGTCATCGAAGTTGGTTGTACATCGATTTACTCATATGTCAACCATACTTTAATGTGAATGTTTTCTTATATTATGTTATTATCAAACTTCTAGTTTGATTTAGTAGATTTATTTCTAACTTATGAAGTCATGATAAAATTGGTAGAAACATGATGAGCTAGGGTTTTATTTTCTACATGGAAGATTGTGTGTTGTATGTGATGTATGGGTGTGATGAATATGATTGAGTGTGATGTATGGGTGTGATGAATATGATTGAGTGTGATGTATCATTCAGTTAGCAGGGCGTTAGCTTTTAGATTTGATGTGTAGGTACAGAATAGGAGCTCGCCATGTAAGCATTTTACGTTTAGAACTCACCAGGGCATTAGCTTTTATGTGGACATGAATGGATCTTCTACCAGGTCCGTTTAGAACTCACTTCTTATTTTACGTGTTATCATCTATCGTGTTTTGTTTAGACAAGTAAGCAGACATGTTAAGTGGTGGATTTACCGCATCGCACTCCACACGAGCCATTTAGCTAATTGCATATCCGGTTTAATAACCCTTAAGGATAAGATCCCTCGAATTTGTTTAATAAAACTTGCATCCACTCATAATGCCTTCAGACGATATTATATATACTCCCTACCCAGGCCTTATATATATGTATATAGTTTTTCATGCTTTTCAGTGAGATGTGGGATAAGGAAGTTAACTCGCACGTACCATGAATGGTGCACATGTTAGTCAAAGTAGGCTTTGGATTGGTGAACGGACCATTCCATTCCGGAGGGATCTTAACAACTTCACTCTTTGAGTTCCTCAATAGAGAAGTGTGGAGGTTTATGGGTACCTTTAACCATAATAACAAAAAGTTGTAATAAATGTAAAATAATGAAAAGTCATATAAGATAGTATAGGGAACCTTTAACTATAACAACAAAATACCAAAAAGATTATAAATACATACACATTTCATAATGAAAAAATATGACAAGACATTTAATAAAATGTCACATTCCACATACGAAAAGATATTTAATAACATATAATAACTACAACATAATAAATTCCAAAAAAATCTTGAAAAATACCATAATATCACCCAAAACACTATCTAACCCGTCCCAATGAATTTTTTGGCCTAAAAATAATTTTGTGATAAAATAATTAAAATAAATACTAGCATACTGTCATATATTCTAATAACTTATTTCAAATCATTTTCCTGACATTATCATTATATATTTGGATAGAATCGACCCTCATTGCTCGTACCATGCGGTCAACTTTGGCTCAACACATGTGTCTTTAAGCTAACTCAACTCGAACTAGAGGCTGAACTGCTGGGTTCACTAATATAAAATGCTAACTCGAGTCATGGGTTTTCCAAACTTCCCTCCTTAGAAAAATTTCATCCTCAAAATTTTAACTGAAAAGGTTATAAACACCTCCATATCCTGTAATCAATGTGTATCGACTGAAGTACCTGGTCGTGAATCTATTTGCTTGAATACCTCTGGATATATCTTCTTCATTACGTCTTCATGTTCCTATGTAGATTCTTCAATTCCTCATCTGGTCCAATGTACTCTCACTATAAGAACTTCCTTCCTTCTAAGGATCTTCATTCAGCGATCTACGATCTTAACTGCATCTTCTAGGTAAGTCAAGTTTGGTTGTAGTTCTATCTCTTTGAAGCTCACAACATGTTTGTTGTCTGGGAGATATGCCTTCATCAATGATAGATAGACTATGTTGTGGATAGCTGATAGATGAGGCCGCAATCACATCAAATGGTCAGATATATTATAGACTGAGTTTCCCATATGCTTAGAATCTCAAAGAGACCTTCAAGAATACATTATCTCCTAACACAAAATGAACCTCACGTCTGTGCTGATCGGCATTACTCCTCTATCTGTTCTTAGCTGACTTCATTTGTGTTTTGATCTACATCAAAACCTCTTGTGTCTTTTGGATCATCTCTGGCCCAACTATCATTGGATCATTGCCCTGTACCCAACACAAGTGATCGGCATGGTCTTCCATAGAGAGTTTCAAATAGTGCCATTCTGATTGTAGCCTGATAACTATTGTTGTATGAGAATTCTACTAAAGGAATATGCTCTTCCCAACTTCCTTCGAAGTTGAGAATGCATGGTCAGAGTAAATCCTTTAGTATCTATATGGTTTTATCTATCTTCCCATCAGTCTAAGGGTGGAAAGTTGTACTGAACCTTGACTCTCTACCCATAGTTGTTTGGAATGCTTTCCAAAATTGGGAAGTGAATCTTGGATCCCGGTCTGATATTTTCTCATGTGGTACTCCATGTAGCTTGATTATTTGATCTTTGTATAGCGTAGCCAAAATAGTCAGTGAGTAATCCATCCTAATTGGTATGAAATGTGCACTCTTTGCCAGTCAGCCTCTATGACCCATATGGCATCCTTCTATTGGTGGGTCTTAGGCAATCAGACTACAAATTTGTACACTATGCTCTCCCACTTCCATTCTGGGATCTCCAATGGTTGTAACGTCCCACCTTTATGCACGTGCTTGGCTTTCCCCTCCTAACATATTAGACATCTAGCGGTCATGTCGTATACTTTTCTCTTCATCCCTAGCCGCCAATAGGTTTGTCAGACTTCATGAAGAATGGTACTTCAAAGTCCAAGGCACTCTAGAACATCTAGCATGAATAGTCAGCCTCTCAATTTGACTAATCCATCAACATCCTTGGCTAATTTTCTATGTGTCCCCTAATCTAGCCACTGACTCAACTACATATCTCTCTCTTGTGCAGCCCTAAATTGCTTGAGTACACCAGGCTGGATGGTCAATCATGCCATCATTCCAACCAACTGTCTATGGCTTGTAGCATGTTGAGTCACTGATACTACTACCAATCCTGCTAATCCTCAAATTGGCTTCCTGTTGAATGCATCAGCAACTATGTTTGCCTTGCCTTCATGACATGCTATGTCAATCTCACAGTCTGATAGTAACTCTCGCCATCTTCTCTACCTGTAGTTCAAATCCTTCTGGGTAAAGATGTATTTTAGACTCTGAAGATCCGTCAAGAGTTTGAAAGGTGTTCCATATAAATAATGTCTCCATATTCTCAGCGAATATGACTGCTGCAAGCTCTAGGTCGTGTGTAGGATAGTTATACTTATGCACCTTAACTTGATGAGATGCATAGGCAATAACCTTTTCCTTCTGCATCAAAACACATCCTAGGCCAACTCCTGAGGCATCTGTGTAAACTACGAAGTCTTCATGTTCTTCTAGCAATGTGAGAACGGTGCTAAAGTCAACGTCTCCTTCAGTGTCTTGAAGCTCTGCTCACACTCATCAATCCATATAAATCATTCCTCCTTCCTAGTTAGCCATGTAAGGGAAGATGCTAAAGAGGAGAAATTCTGTATGAACCGCTTGTAGTATCCAGCTAATCCAAGGAAACTCCATACTTTTGTAGGTGCCATCGGATGTTCCCATTACACAACTACCTCTATCTTTGCTGGATCCACAGAAATGCCTACTATTGATCTGATATGGCCAAGAAAGTTCACCTTTGAGAGCCAAATATTACACTTGGAAAACTTAAGTGTTGGTCATGCTCTTCCCTAGATGAGGAGTATACTAATATATCATCCATGAAAACTATCATGAACTAGTCTAAATATAGACTGAACACTATGTTCATCAAGTCCATAAAAACTGCTAGAGCATTGGTCAACCCAAATGGGATGACCAAAAACTCATAGTGGCTATATCTAGTCCTAAATGCAGTATTCAAGATGTCTTCTACTCTAATCCTTAGTTGGTAGTATCCCAATCTCAAGTCAATCTTCGAGAAGACGACTTCTAAGCTCAAATGATCAAATAGATCATCAATGCGAGGAAAGGGGTATCTGTTCTTAATGGTTGCGCGATTTAGTATCTTGCAATCAATGCTTAAACACATGCTTCCATCTTTCTTCCTCACAAGCAACACTAGTGCACCCCATGGAGACACCCTCAGTCTGATGAACCCTTGGTCCAACAGTGTCTATAACTGCTCTTTGAGTTCCTTGAGCTCAAGAGGTGCCATCCAGTATGGTGCTCTACAAATCGGTGTTGTGCCTGGCATCGACTAAATGGAAAGATCTACTTCTCGGTTTGGGGGCAATCTAGTAATGTCATATGAAAATACATATGTAAATTCTCTAACAACTGGGATTTGCTGGATGTTTATTCGGTCCTCTGAACCCTTTTGTTCTGCTGGTGCCAATGCTACCATTATTAGCTTGCAGCCTCAGTTCATCTATCTCCTTGCATTTTAGTAGGATATCCATCATTTTTCTCTGTCTTTGCCCTGACCCTGGAAGAAAAAGTGGTGCCTTTTGTGACAGAAAGTTACCATTTTTCTTCAGCAATTTATCACTACTCACTCTTTGGACATCCATTTCATTCCTAGTATCACATCAAATTCTTGTAGCTGGAACAATATCAAATCAGTTACAAGTTGTCGTTGAATTTCAACAAGGACATTACGCACACACTTGCCCATAGCAATGACACTACTGACGGGAGTAGACACTAATAGTGTATGCCCTAACTCTTTTATCTTAGCTCCAATTCTACTAACACATGCGTATGACATAAAGGAATGTGTGTAGCTAGAGTCAAATAAGACTTGTGTAGGTACATAGCCTACTAAAAGTGTACCTGTCACAACTATCGTATCCTCAAGGGCCTCTTCCACTGTGGCTGCATATATTTGAACTAGTTTGTTGTAGTGCTGAGGCAGGAGGTACTGTTGAGATCACCGCCTAATTCCGATCCCTCTGCTCCTAAGCTGGCGGTGCTTGTTATCTGCTTCTTTGTAGCCTATAATCTCTCTAGTTCTTTCCCTCTCCTCCTGTCTGTTCTACTATTGGCCCTGACCTTGGCATTGTTGGCCTCTCTACGGTTACTACTACGAAGGAGCTGGAAGTGCATACCTCAGTGGAGGCACTGGAAGTGCCCACTGTTGGTGCTGGCTAGTTGGACAAACTGTGGCTCGATGTCCTGGTTGACCATAACTGTAGCATGCATTGGTGACTGCTCGGCATCTACATGCCTTACAGTGAGGTGGTTTGTTGTCCTAGATCTGGCCATCCATGGTCCTTATAGCAATAGGAGTATTCTTCATCTTTGTTGTGCTCCTTGGTTCGGCTGCTAAGGTCTTGGATGTTGCTGCTTCTAGTCAACATCTCGACGAGGTTGAGTAGCTATAACTCGCTATACCTCTCCAATAGCTCTAATAAGATCACCTAAGGTGGTAAACCATTTGTCTAGATAGGCCATCATGATCTCATAATGGAGTCCTTCATAAAACTGGCCCATTCTCTTCTTTTTGTTAAGACTAAGTATGGTGCAAACCTCTCCAATGCTCTGAATTTGGACTCATACTACACCACTTTCATGGGACCCTATCTAAGCATGTAGAATTCACTCTCCTTCTTCATGGCATTCGGTGGAAAGTACTTTCCATTGAATTTAACCTTAAATTCCTCCCAGGTGATATCTTGAGGCTGCCTATAAGCAAAGGTAGAATTCCTCACAGAATCCCACCATATCAGGGCTTCATCTTGGAACGCACCGAAAATTATGCGCACTTTGTGCTCCATTAGACATCCCATACTTCAAACACTCCTATGGCTGATGACAACCATAGAAATGCTTCTTCAGCATCTATCTTCCCAAAGAATGGGCATCCACCATTCTTCACAAACCTTTTGTATTGCCATAGCTCTACACTCCTTGTTCCCGCTAATCTGTTGGATCCTTCTCCTTGTTCATATTTTGGAAACTGTGGTCTTGTACCTACTAGTACGTTTTCAAATCCTACAGGTCCATTACCACCTATAGTCTACTCGCTTCCTACTACGGGGGATCCATTGACATTTGGGCCCATTCCTACTTGTACTGGGGCATAAAGAGGAGCTATTGATGGTATGGTTGTCTGATGTAGTGGTGGTGGAGGAGGAGGCAACAAAGGGCCCATGGGGAAAGCTAGTTCTTCTCTCGCCTCATCATCCACAACTAGTCTCTTCTTAGCTCTAGCTATTGAGAGGGCTATCTATTTGACCTCTCTCCTAAACTCCTCTTGAGTTTATTGTATCTGCACTTGTGCTTTAGTGAACCTGGCCATAGCAGCATCTCTTTCTCGCCTACTATTGCTTCTCTGATGACTGTCATGGTGATGTCTCTCACTGTGGCGATCTACTAAACCTGGCCTACTAGGCTCTACTGGTGGCATGGTGGTCCTCGATCAACTAGATGTTGTGTCATTGTTGCTATGGTTGGGACTATCTTGTCTGAGTACGGGTGGAGGTGGTGCCCTAATCTATGTCCTGTGAGTCTGTCTCACCATTCTACCTCAATCTACTATTCTAACCTAAACACATTATCACAAAGCTGATTGATAAGAAAATCTACAAACAAAAATAATAAAGCTGAAAAATACCCATCCTCACAACTTAGAGCAGCTTTTGCACACATGTAACCTATACTACCATCTAGCATCTTAATCAACCAAGGGTTTTCACTAATACAAAAACTGAACACCCCATTCTGGTTTATCCGCAAAACCGAACCGGTTGTGCTACTAGGGACCGAATTGTTTGCTAACCTACTTAATTCGGACAACCCAACCCAGATCTATCCTCGGCATATTAAGATGGGGATGTATTCAAGGAAGAAAGACACCTCAAAAGGAAACTTGAGGTGTCACATACACGGCGTATGTGACACCGTGTATACAAGGAAGAAAGACACCTCAAAAGGCAAGGAGAGGAAGAAAACCAGGTGCCACATTTTAAAGTTTTGGGTTGCATTGCAAATGCACATACATGTGATGTTAGAAGAAGAAAACTTGATGATAGAAGTACAAAATGTATTTTTGTTGGCTTTGATGTAAGGAGTGAAGCTTATATGCTCTATGATCCGATTAACATAAACATCATCATTAGTAGAGATGTGCAGTTTGATGAAAAGGCAGCATGGAATTGGCACATCAAGGTGAGAGTAGAAACATGCTTCCACTTGTGGAGTCAGATGAAGACAATAGCGACCAAGAAAAGGAAGAATGAAAGACATCATCATCAAATATAGAAAATGTGGATACTATGGAAGATGTGCAACTCCATCAAGAAATCCAACCATCCCATTTTTCTCGACAGCTGATAAGCCATTTGTTCAGAAGTTGAGGCCCCAAGATAATGTTTATGAGTTAACTCAAAAAATGGGTGATCTCATTCTATTTTGTTCATTTGTTGATAGAGAACCATTAAGTTTGAGGAAGTTATGCATGACAAATATTGGAAGCAAGCAATGGATGAAGAAATCAAGGCTATCAAAAGAATAATAGCTGGGAGGGAGCTACCTACCCTTCCAAAAGGTCACAAAGCTGTGGGAGTGAAATGGGTGTACAAGATCAAGAAGAATGCAAAAGGAGAATTGAAAGATGCAAAGCAACGTTAGTAGCTAAAGGCTTCAAGCAATAAGCTGGAATTGACTGTGGTGAAGTATTTGCTCCAGTTGCTCGTCCTGAAACTATTTGTTATTTGTTTCATTGGCTGCTCAACATGGTTGGAAGAGAGTGAGGTACATAAAATAGATATGTGTGTGTGTAAGAAGAGAGCAGAGGAAAAACTTTACAAGAAAAACTGGTTTGTTTCACCCTTCATTCCATCTTTTATTCTGCCCATCCGTCATAGCTTGTTCTTTATTCAACTATGGCACCTGCTAAGAAGTTCCAACAACAGGACAAGGGAAAGGAGGCCGAATTGGGAGTCTCTGAAGAAGAGGCTACCAAAGTCCAGGCTATCTTCAAAAAAGCAGCTTATGGTTAGCATGAGTACAAGGCCAAATGTCTTACTGAGGAGAATTCAGCTTCCACATCAAAGCGGTTTGCCTAACAACAGCCTCTTGCAACCATTCGAATGCTTATTGTGGAAGAAATGTTAGAAAGAAAAAATAGAGGCCTTCGTTTTCGATGTGATGATAAGTTCATTCCTGGACAGATGTACAAAACTTTTTTCAATAGAGGTGGTTTATGATCAGGAAAGGGAAGATTCATCAACTGATTCGGATGTAAATACAAATGAATTGGACCATGCAGTACAGGAGGAAAACTTACGCAGACTTATTATTAAAATAATCCATGCAAGCTTATACAAGGGAGCTGATATGTTGCAAATGGTATCATCTTGAAAAAAACAAATGGATGTGATAGTTGCAAATGGGGAAAGGTTGAGTAGTCCTGGAAAATGTACCAATGGGCCAAGGACAATCCAAGGACATTCACTGACCACAGATTTCCACCTCCTTCCTTTACGAGAATATGACATGGCTCTCAGCGTTCCGTGGTTGCAAACTTTAGGATATATAGTTTAGAATTTTGCAGAGTTAGAGATGTCTTTCTATCAAAATGGCAAGTAAATAACGTTGCCAGGAATGAAGAAATGCCCTCTTCAAGTGGACTCGCCCCATAAAATACTGAAATCTGCCACTAAGAAGAAGCAAGGTGTGCTACCACAAATTACTGCTCAGTTCATGGCAGTAACTAGTTCGAATTGCCAACAGCCGCATCAAAGCAATTGTCTGACATCATTGAGTCTTATGCTGAGTTATTTGAGAAGCCTAAACTACGGGAACATGATCATCACGTTTCCCACTTTACTTGATGCTACTTGAGTGGTGTTACGAACTTATAGGTATCCACCATTTCAGAAATCAATTATTGATAAACAAGTGGCTGAACTACATCAACTGGGTTTATTTCAGCCAAGCACCAATCCATATTCTTTACCAGTTTTGTTAGTAAAAAAAGATGGCACTTGGAGGATGTGCGTTGATTACTGTCATTGAATAAACAAACAATTAAATATAAGTTTGCTATCCCTTTGGTTGATGATCTTTTGGATGATCTCTATCACGCTACTATTTTCTCTAAATTAGATATTCATTCTTATTATCACCATATTAGAATAAGTGAAGATGATGCATATAAAAAAACTTTAAGGACTCACAAGGAGCACTATGAACTCACTGTAATAATGCCTTTCGGGCTTACAAATACCCCTTCCACGTTTTAGTCCTTGATAAATCATGTTTAATAAATATTTACGGTAGTTTATTCTTGTGTTTTTCAATCACATTTTGATTTACAGGAGGTTTTGGGATGAGCATCTCCAACATTTGGCCATTACCTTCTCCATTGTCCGTGACAACCAACTATTTTTTAAGAAAGAAAATTAGTGCTTTGGCAAGGGGCAAGTCTCTTATGTGGGGCGCATCATTTCAGCGGGACAGGTTGCTATGGATCCCAATAAGTTTGTTCCCGTACATCAACGACGCTTACCCAAAAATGTGAAGTATTTTCCATGCTTTCTAGGTCTTACAGGATAATATAGAAAATTCATTCGTAACTATGGTTGCATTGTGGAACCACAACCAACTCCTTCCGTTGGTCAGATTTGTTATCAGTCCCATTTTTATCTCCACCTAATTTTCTCGGAAATTTGAAATCGAATGTGATGCCTCAAGTAAAGGAATTGGTGTTGTTCTTGTGCAATGTCAAAAGTCAATGTCTTATTTAAGTAAAGCACTCGTGGAAGCAAGTTACTGCTATGTGCCTATAACAAGGAGCTACTGACTCTTATGCTTTCAGTCTAAAGGTGGCGACGATATTTGTTATCCTTTTATTGTTCAAATAGATCATGCCAGTTTTCGGTATTTATAGCATCAAAAGATTGTCACTCCTGCGCTGCAGAGGTGGCTTAGTAATTTGATGGGATTTGACTTTGTTGTGGAATATGAAAAAGGTGGTAAGAATTCGGGAGCTGATGCACTTTCTCGTGTATATGAAGACTTTTTTTGATGGCATTTCTCAGCCATTACTATCATGGGTAGAACATGTTCAAGCAAAAGTCCAATCAGATCCTAACCTTAAACAAATTGTATCTCAAAATGCTACAAACACATTGTCTTCAATATGGAGATATTCAAATGGATAAGTTTTCTTTAAAAACAGAATCTATCTAAACAAAATTTCAAAGTTGATTGATATTATAGTGAAAGAATTTCACAAGAGTCATCATGAAGTGTATTATAAAACATTGAAAAGGCTAAAGGCTGTCTTGTTTTGGTTAGGGATGAAAGAGTATGTTCGTACCCTCATTAGTGAATGTGAAGTTTGTCAAGTTCACAAGAAATCAAACACATCCTAGCCTGGATTAATGCAACCATTACCAATTCCTTATCAAATCGGAATTCCAAGGGTAAAACATCAATCTTTGTGGTAGTGGATCGCGTATCAAAAAATGCACATTTCATGCCACATAGTCATCCTTATACGGCAACCTTAGTAGCTCAAACCTTCTTTAATAATGTGTTTAAACTTCACGGAATGCCTGAGACTATTTTGTGCGATCAAGATGCTATTTTTTACTGGACATTTTTGGAAGAAATTGTTCAATTTACAAGGAACATCATTCACCTTTAGCTCGACCTATCATCCTCGAACGGGTGGCCAAATAAAGGAGGTAAACAGGATACTTCAAATGTACCTTCGATGCTTTGTGGGAGATAGACCCAAGGACTGCATTGAGCGACTTTCATGATCAGAATACTCTTATAAAACGAGCTTGCACTCTTCAACAAAATGCACTCATTCGAAGCTGTTTATGGCCAGCCACCTCCATCAATTACGTTCCTGTTACTGCCAAGAACCCTAAATTGGATCTGAAATTACTTTCTCGAGGTCACATTCTACAACTATTGAAGTCAAATTTACAGATTGCTCAAAATTGTATGAAGCAGTTTCATGATAGGCGCCACATGGAGAAGGAATTTCAGCAAGGAGAGTGGGTGTATGTTAAACTTCATCCTTATAAACAAATGTCAGCTTGGCTAGCAAAGCACACAAAACTATCTCCACGGCATTTTGGACCTTGTCGCAGATTGCGAAGAATCAAAAATGTTGCTTACAATGTGGAACTGCCAGTTGATAGCAAGATCCATAATGTACTGCGTGTCTCCTTATTTAAAAAAACTGGGAAAATTAGACATTCAAGGTACACAATTACCTCTTTTTGACATCTTGACTTGAGGTTCTTTACTCTTGTCCACACCAATTTATGGACTCAAAGCAGAAGAAACATTTTTGTGCTATCTAGCGGACTGGACAGATTTACCAGATTCACAATCTACATAGGAATCACCAGACATTGTCAATCTTCATTCCCAGCTATTAAATTTTCGTGTGGACAAGGAAATTTCAAGGGGGAAGGAATGCTATAATCTGAACTATTATTAATAGCGATAATAGTTGCTTTTTATTATATTGTTGAATAGTTAACGGGAAAAAAGAAAAAAGAAAGCATTAGTTACTTTTGTTATTTGGTTTTAAAAAATAAAAAATTTGTATTTAAGCTTTAAAGTTTATATTGTATTACAAAAGGAGGAACAATTGTAATGGAAAAAACTACGGAACGAAAAAATTCCACAAACCCCTCGTCAGAACTCTCTTTATCCCTCAATCTTTCTTCTAAATCCATCATTGCAATTCGTTCTCTAGTTATCTCTCTTCTACTTTCCAAAGCTCTTCTTCTCTTGATTCCTGAGTATTGATTCTCTTGTTGAGGCGCTCTCTAGTGCAATTAAAGATGAGTTCCAGAGTTGATGTAGCTACATAGAACAAAGGCATTCTTCCTAAACCAGAGGACTGCGTCAGTTGACAAACACTAAAAGATGATAAAATTTGTTGCTATGTGCAGATCTTGTTTGCATTTATTTTAAATGTAGATGTCATTGATGATGTAAGTAATCTAAGTTATAAATTCATTCTTGAAGAAGGATTTCTGTTGATGGGATTTTGGTTTTTCAAAAATCTAAACCACTTGAGCAAACAAGTTAAACTGAAACACTAACAATAAAGATCAGACCCATAGAGATACAATGAAAGCAATTAGCTATTCACAAATAATAACAAGTGTTGGCAAACGTGTCAAACCATAAAAGTTGTTTGGATTTATAATTAGTCAAAACAACAAGCACAAACAAATAAGTAAATAAGAGTAGAGATGAGAGACAACAACACCGGATGAACTCTTACTCATCTCTCCTAACCTACCAAGTTGTTTAGTTGGGTAAGTTTTCTATGTTTCACTATGGCCGAAGCACTTGTATATCAAACAACTTACAAGCAACCACAAATTGCCCTTTTACAAGTTGACACCCAAGCCCACCCAAGCCTGAAGCAACAAGCCACACACTGGTCCCTTCCAAAC
Organism: Piper betle; assembly: GCA_033002965.1. NCBI lineage: Eukaryota > Viridiplantae > Streptophyta > Magnoliopsida > Piperales > Piperaceae > Piper > Piper betle. The sequence goes on from JAURVB010012785.1 coordinate 69,187, forward strand.
TCTCACTCAAGTCCAAAGGCCACTAGCACAACACTAGTAAGAATAAGCACCCAATAAAGAGGAGAGAATAGAGAAGATACAACAATTTTTTGAAGAGGTTCCCAACTTGGTTTGTAATAACTCAACCCAAAGTGTAAACTAATGGACCTAAATCATCTATTCAAAAGTGGTTAACTGTAATTAAAGATCTATGGCTCATTTCTACTAATAAATTAGATCTTACCCAGTAGTATTAGATGTGGGACTATGTTGAGGGATCTCAAAATAGAACCCACCTTAGAAAATTCCCTCCTTGAAATTCCTATAATTGGCTCATAGCTAGCCCTAGCTCACATCTTTCTTTGGTATGTGGCCAATAGTATAGCTTACGTCTCTAATCCAACCTACCATCTAACACTGAACCAAGTTGTTCTGATACCATCTATAGCCCAAAGTGTAAATTAATAAGTCTAACTCATCTCTTTAAAAGTAATTAACTTAATTTAAAGACCTATAATCCATTCCCCTAATAAATCAAATCTTATTTAATAAGTATTAGATGTGAGACTAAATTTAGGGATATCAGATGGTACATTCTCTCTTCTAGCCCACCAAGTCTTCTGCTTAGGTAGGTCTTCGTAACTTGGCTAAGGCAAGTAACTTGTACAACTTACAAGTTACAACAAGACGTCCCTTAGAAGCACCAAATGCCAAAGAATCTTGCACCCACAAACCACCCAGGAATCTTACAATTCAACGCCCTTAGAGCCTCCAACAAGCCTTCCTTCTCCAACATTAAGTGTCAAGGCCCTTTGTAATCTACAAGCCTTCCTCTCAAGCATCTCACAAGTGCCAAGGAATCTTGCAACATGCTCCAAATACCCTTTAAGCCACCACCATTTGAAGCTACACTCCCTTCACAAGCTCACACCTTGAGCCAAAGGAGTTTCCTCTTCTTAGAATCTATTCCTTAAAAGTCTAAGCTTACACACACTCTTAACACTTTAAGAGTTTGTAAACTAGCTCAACCCTAGAGCTACACCTCACATGCAATGATCTCTCGTTAGTTTACACATGGAATCAATTAGGAATATAAGCTAAAGGATATACCAATCCACACACAAACATGACTTCTCTAATTCATACCAAGAGAGTCTAAGGGCTCATACTATCCAAGAGGATTTTCAAAATCCTCTCTCCATGTCCCTATTTATAGGCTTTCCAAGCCTCTAAACCAAATAAAGTCATTGGACCTCAATTTCCACACTTTTGGCATCTCTATCTGCTAGTTTTTCAAATCTGTTTAGATCGTTGAGTTGCCAATCGATCAATCAATTGTCAACTAAAAGATCACTTAAAACATAGCCATATCAGCTTTGGATGCCAAATGCACGACCAATCGCTTGATTGAACCTCCTCCCAAACTTCACTGATCCTTTGTCCACTCCCAAACTCGTCGGTTTGTTTCCAAAGTCTCTCCGAAGACTCTTTGGTTGATGAATGCACAACCAAATGCCTAACCAAACCATCTTCCGGAACTTCACTGAACTTCTTAATCAGTTTCCAAAGATCCTACTGAAGATACCTTTGGTTGTCAAATGTCTAACTGAAGCATTGACCAAACATTATTGCTTCTTGACCTTTCTCCAAGCCTACGGTCTTCGATAGCCAAACATGTAACACCCCAAATCCGGTTCACGCTCATGAACCGAACTGGTATGTTACAGGCCCCAGTTAGGTCGGCTAACCTGAACCTAACTCATACGGATCCAATCTCGGCGTCTTAAGATGAAGATACAACTCTCAAGCATGGATGAATGCACAAACCCTAACATGGTACTACATGAATGACATGCAAATCAAAGCACACTCAAAGACAATCCCGATAAAAATTAATAAGAATTTTAAAATATAATGGACAAAGTTTCCCCTAAAAATGCAATTAGGGGCCACCCTGTCAAATATACATATGCAAATATATATATATAAACATATATCAAACAATTTCATTCATACAAAATACAAAATCTAACATGCTGTAACTCATTTTGAAACTTGGGTCTCAACCCACTACGCTGCCATTGCGCAATCTATTCATGTTCACATCATCTCATCATCTCTTAGTACTTAATTACATCATATCATCATATCTTAAGCATTTAATCACATCATATAATAATATCATAAACACAATGTAAACACTCAGTTGACTGACATGTGTGCAAGCGACAATAGTTCTCCTCCGTCCAAACTGGCTCCTCCAACTCGTAATTGTTACCTACATATAGTATAAAAACACGTCAGTAATAAGTGTTACTGGTCCAGAAAATAAAATAACTATAACAAGCTAGCTATGAGAGCAAACTCTCATATGAAAGAAAACATCATATACTCCACGTGAACACTCTGAAGGGCACTACTGAGGAGCCACTAGGCTGCAGACCCGGTAGCATCTCGAATTTGCTAATCTACTACTGCTGATGCCGCTCTCGACATTTTCTTACTTCATTTTTTTATCTCAAATCCTAAGCCCTCTCCTTACCTCCATATTTCTCCTGGCCTTGAGCACGAAGGCCGAGTACTCTCAGGCAGTCACCTTTAGTACCCTTTGAACCACAAGTCTGGATATGCGCTGTTCTAAACAGTACCCGTAAACCTCCACGTTCTCCGGGTGTGAGGAACTCAAACGCGGAGTTGTTAGGATCCCTCGGGAATGGAATAGTCCGCTGGCACTAATCCAGAGCCCGCTTTGACTGTCACGGCATCCGCTCATGGTATGTGTAGTCGGTTTCTCTATCTCTCGTCTCACTGAAAACGCGAAAACTACATATATATAGGGCTGGGGAGGGATTATATAATAGGCCCAAAGGCAACTTGTGGTGGATCTTATTTTCGATATCATCTTCGAGGGATCTCATCCTCGAGGGGTTATTAATCCAGAAAACTGTTCGGTTAAATGGCCCAAGTTAAGTGGGATCCGATAAAACGCCACTTAATCCGTCCTACAGATAATAAAATAAACATACAATAGAAGAGCGTAAAACAGAGTCGAGTCCTAAGCGGACCTGGTAGAAGCTCCAAGCGTGTCATTGCGCCTAGGCGGCGAGCTCCTACTTCGTACCTACACATCAAAACTAAATACTAACGCCCGCTAACTAAATGATGCATCACACACAATGAACATCACACTCAAAATACAAACAGTATCTAGCTACAACCAAATAATCATAGATGTGAAAATAATTCTAACTCATCCTATTCATACTAATTTTATTATGTTTTTCTAAGTTACGTCGTAGTCACTTATCATGCTCTCATTAGATCACTTACTCTTCATTCACACTTAATCTCATCATGCAACTCATCGTTTCATTCATAATTAAGCATTAATCATATCAATAAACCAACCCTAGCATGTTGTGCTAACAATCACCAAGTTTAAATTATAAATTTGGAGGTAATTATACCTCACGTCATCGGCAATCGGCGACGACTAGGGTTTCGTCGCGTGTCTCGGAGCTCGAATTCGGCCCTCATTGGCGACCAACGTTCGATGGGCATCGACTGGATGAACTCTGCGGAAAATCCGGCGAATTCCATCGAATCTGGTTTTCCAGCAAGTTCCGGCGGTTTTCCGGCAAGTTTCAGTGGTTTTTTGGCGACAATCACCGGCGGCGTGTACTGGCTGGATAGGGGTCATATTGGGTATCATTGGAACCGGTTCGGCAAGCCCGACGCATCTACGGCATCAACATGGTTGGCAGAGGTGGTGACTCGCCGAAAAATGGCAAAACTGAGGCGGCGGCGATGGGGGACTTGATCCACCGGCCTGGGCAGCGATGGGTTCCGATCTGGTCAGGAAAGCTCACTGGGTAGTTGAGGGTGTCGAGGCTACAGCTGGATTGCGGCGGTGACGGTTGCCGGCGGCGCGATCGGTGACGAAAGCGCAACGCGAGCGCGGCACTTGGCGCGGTGATCCGGTGTCGCTGCGGCCAAATGGTGGCCGGAACTGGTCGAGGAGGCACAGGGATGCCATGGCGGGGCTAGTCGACGACGATCGGCGGCAGGCCGGTATCGACAGTGGTGGCGACGACAAGCAAAAGGGGCGGCGTCGGGGTAGGGGTTTGGGCAAAGAAGAAGAAAAGGTCGGGGGTGTTTGGTGGCAAACTCGTAAGAAGACTTGACTCGCCTCCGGGTCGAGTCAAGAATAATAACTAAGTCGTATTAAATCCTAAAAAAATTGGGAAAAATCCCATAAAATCAAACAAACACCACAACATTATAATGATATGCTCTATGACTACAACCCACCCAAACTGCCTGTAACGTGTCCTAACGCAGTAAACGGCCTAAAACTAATTTTACGATCCAATATATATGAAGATAAAAAAATGACTGGCATACTCTCATATATTTTGATAACTCATTCTATTCTGCCGTGTTCATGACGTTATCATCATATACTTGGGTACGAATGACCCTCATAGCTCATACACGCAACTGGCGTCGGCTTAGTACACGTGTTCTAAAACTGACTTGACTTGAAAATAACAGTCGAACCAATTGGTTTTGAATATAAAACCCTGACTCGAATCGTGAGTTTTACAAACACATGACTTATCACTGGCCAAAGGTAGAACACTGTTTCCTTTCTTGCACCTCTATGCTTCGGTAACTGAACTCCAACCTAAGTGTTTTCTCTCTAACATTTCAAACCAATCTTCAATCTTCAATGGTTGATTTGGTTGTGTGGTCATTTTGTTCACTTTGAGTATTCATAAAATTGATTCCCTTGATGATGAATGAACTCTAATGGCTATGCTTAGAAAGCTTGCAATGTTATCTCATGTCCACACCTTTTGATGAAGAAAACTCCCAAGTCAATGTGGGCTATCTAACTAGTTAGTGTCAACCCCAATGAAGCATTCCTTGAGCTTGTCATGTTGATCTTCGATTCTTAAAGTCTTCAAGCTCATCCCTGATAGTCCTTGCATCTTTATTGTTCCAATCCTGCACAATAAATTAATCTAATAAAAAATGCAAGATATCATGATACGGAATGCTATGTCAATGATGCTCATATCATACAACCTATGAACAACTAGTGATTATCAACGTAGGATGAGTTAGTCATTCTCATTAATTGATCATTACAAATTTAAGCTCATTAGATGACTAAGCACTAAGCACTAAGCACTCATATCTCTCTTTACATATATGAACTCTCTTCCTAGACATGTACCCATTTACATATATTAACTCCCCCTTATATCATTTCAATAAGCAAATTATTACAAAGAAAGGGATTACATAACACATGTATAACTCTTTCACACACTCTACTATGATCATAAATCCTTAATATATTGTACCAATTAACCTAGGACGATAATTATCAAAATATGGTCCTAATACGAACTCCTTCAAAATCAAAAAAAGCTCCACGCATTGAATGAACTTCCCTAAACTCCCAGTTTGTTGTTTGTTCGATCCAAGTAACATGTGGTTGGTCCGATTCGATCAGTCTAGTGCAAGGGCAATCTCTTGTGTGGTGTTGTGGACTTGGGCATTGGGCATATCCACAATCGAGTTGTTACAGTCGGCCCCAAATGCCAAGTCGGTGCCTGTATTGTTTTAGTTTTTTAAAGTAGCTTAGGGTTGTGTTGTGTCTATTCGTATTTAGAGTCATGTCGCATGCATTCCGAGCATACCTCTTATCCCTAGATGTGACCTACAAGCGTCCCAAGCCACCCATTTTTTTCCCTCCACCTTCCCCCTTCTTTTACCTTGTTTTGGTGCTTTGGCCCGATTCTGGGGCCGAGCACCACCACACTGCACCACCGATTCGGGGGCTGAGCACCACCACATGTCATGATGTCCAACACTGCAGCACTTTGAGCACCACAGTATTGCGTCATGATGGGCAGAATTTTTCAACCCAGCCGCCTCTTTTCTTCTCCTCCTCTCCTCTTCTCTTCTCCTACCCTTTCCCTTCCTCCTTCCTCGCCACCGTCATGCACCCTCGTCTTTCCCTCTCTTCCTCCTCTCCTCCTCTCCTCCTCATTTTCCCCTTCCTGTCAAGGTATGCTCTCCTCCTCTAATTTCTTTTCATTTTTGCACAATCCATGATGCTTGCATGTTGACCTCCCCAATTAGGCATGTAGATAGGCAGATTGTCACCCACTCATATAGATCTTGAAGTTTTCTTGTTGATTGCTTGAAAAAATTTTATTTTTACTTTGAAGCTGTATTTTTTTATTGTAAAATGTAATAAAATATTTGTTTCCCAAATTTGTAAAATCCACTGACAAATCTACCTAATAACGGTCGAAACATAAAAGGAATAAAACAATATAATATTTTGGTCACGTCTGTACAACTCTATTTTGTGTAATAATTAATTAAAATAATAATATTTTAACTCGTATTTAGTTGTAAAATGATTACGGTGTGAAAATCTTAAGTTAAATAATAATCAACTTAATTATTGTAATTAACTAAACAATATCAGATTCTTTTAATGATAAAATAATCTTTAATTAACGGGCTTGGGCATAGGTTTGACTCAACAACTAGAGTGGCTTTGTTAGTGGATCTATACGATCCAATATCTTTCAACTTCTATAGATCTAAAGTTGCTGCGATGAAATTATCATTGGGATCTAACTGACAACTTAAGTTACTTTCATAATTTTATCGAGATCTAGTTCTCAATTAGTGTGTCGGGCATCTCATGTTAAATTGATCGATTCTCCTAGGCATTGAATCCCAAAATATATTTCATAATATACTAAGATCTTCATCTCGAGATCTTCATTTATTTTTGTAGAATCTTATGTAGTTATTAATGCACTCAGTATGTGAACATGTGGGGCAATATATGTTTACTTTTATGTCCCTGCATGTCGTATCATTTGCCACATCTAGGATGGTCTGCATGTCATTGCACAAATGCATCATACAAGGTTTGAGTAGTGCTTTGCATTCCTAGGCTAGGCAGAATCGAACTTATTGTAATAGGACAAGGTGCTCTTCTCATAGGTCCATTGGGACTCTCCTTCTGCTTGATCTATTGCTTGATTCTGCGTGCTTTATTTTCTTGACGAAAGACATAGTTAGTGGTGTTTTATTAGAAAGCACAAGATACGGGTAATCTTATCAATTTTCTAGATTAATAAAACTTCAATGTTGAATTCACTTGGTGTGTTATCGAAAGTGAGATCCAACTCAAAAGTCGCACTTTAGCACTATTTGATTTGACTCTACCTAAACCTTATACTTATTGTACATTTTTTAATTTTTTATGCACGCATGATGATGGGAACGTGATGCCAACCGAAGAGCCTAGTTTGTACCCACTAATGGTGCTCAGTTGGTGGTTAATTTTATGACTATGATTATTATCTATAGTACTACTAGCAATGTGAATTTTGGCATGTGCATGCCCTCCGTCGAGTATGTCCAGATTATGCAATGTTTTAGTTATAATCAAATTAGTCCATATTAACCACGACCATGTCGCTATCAACCTAAATTTGGCTCATGCATAGTACTAACATGTTGCTGTTGAGTGTTCCAGTTCATGTGCATATATATTTTTGTGATTATTACTAGGCCCTATTGGCTATATTATGATTATGAGTATGCTTATGATTATGATGTGTGTGGAGAAGTTTTGGCTTCAAATTTAGTTTTCCCGTGGAAAATGAGTTGTCTATTTGCCTATTTACTGATTTCTAACATTATTTATTTGGAACTTAGTCCCACTCATTGCTAACACATTGTCGTATATTTAAGGAGGTTAGTTGTCTTGTCGTTGGCTACCTTAGGTGCACAGATCACAAGGATGCTATGAGGATGTTGGGTTGTGTTATGCTGCTTTTGTTTTAGAGTGTTGCGTGCTTTGGTTTTGTGCATGTGCTTGTCCCTCATTTGCGGAAGTGTTAGAGGTTGTAGAGTTGGCCATTTTGAAATGACAAGCCAATTTATGAGAACATATTGTTTATCACTAACTATATTTTAATGTTTTATAGGTGGAATACTCTAGGGCACACAAATCTAACCATTTTACGTAGGAAATCTCCAAGCCCTAGAGTCCTAAAACTAAAGGTTAAGTATATCCTAAGTATGCTAACCCCTAATAGTTGTGCAGGTACCCAAAAATAAGAAGAAACATGGGTTGGAGGAGCTTTTGAACTTGTTTGTTTTGTAAGAGATGGGCCCATGTGAAGAACAGACAAACAAGTAGCCTAAAGAATGAAATAAATTAAATAAAATAATATATGATGTGATGGGAACAATGCACAATGTCTCTAAAATGTTTCCGTGTTTAAAATGTGAAAAAAGTTAATGCTATACATTTGTTTGTATAAATTTTTAATTTACACAGGTTATGAAAATTTTTCCTGCGTCCTTGTTACAAGGCAGATTGTCAAATTCTCTTAAGAAATATAAGTCTCCTTTGTAGTTTAGACTCATCTGGAATGTCCTAATTGCATGAGCCCAATTATTCTATGCATGCATTATGGGTATCTTGTTTGCACATTAGATTCCCTCAACTTTCCATCTTCTAACGCCGCGAGTGGTTTAGGTCGTTGTGGGTTAGTTTTGCATTTTAATGAGTTATGAATTAGCACTCCAAAGTTTATGATTTGGATTCGGATTGCAAAAATCCAAATTAGGGTGTTACAACTTTGGTATCAGAGCCAATTCATGGTCTATTAAGATGGAAACCTCTATTTGTGTGTGTTTTGCCCACATCTCCGAAATAAGTGATTCATAGCCTACATCGGCAGGTACACCTATCTTCACTTCCTTGTTGCTTTACTTTTCATTTTGTTTTGTTGCTATTTTCTATTGTGGTTCTCAGGTCTCGTCATTGTTGTGGTGTAGCTTAGCAGATCAGGACTACATACAGTTGTCACAGGTAGTAGTCAATGAGGGCAGTGGTTGGAGCAGTGATGTAAAGACCCAGAAAAATAATAATAATAATAATAATAATAATAATAATAATTCGTTCAACGCGAAGGGATCGAACATAGGAAAATTTTAATTTTTTTTCATTTAAATGGAAAAAAATCGTTAGCTGGTTATGCATCAATTACCCGGTTAATTGAAAAGTAATTTTTAATCGGATAATTCTAGTTGAATAGGTCAAGCGGAATCAAACCGTTTAAACAATAAAGTGAATCATATCGATTACCCGGTTACTCGATTAAGTGAAATACGGGCGAAGTAAGTTTTCACAAACCCTAGCCTTCATGACATTATATAAAGAGAAGGGGAGGGCATCATCCACATAATTTCTCTTCAGACAGACGCCGGCTTCCTCCTTCACTCGGGTAATTCTTCTTCCTTTCCTCTTCTTAGTTGCATAAATACACATGCTCAAAAGGATAATAAGCAGGTTTAGATAATAAGCATGATAAACATAAAATTAAAATCTGAAATCAATAAAGAGAAGGGGAACACTAGGAGGTCATCCTGATGTTTTGCAGCACCAACAACGCCACATTCCATCCTTGTGAGTTGGGTTGACGTGCTGGAAGTAGGGAGTGATCCCGGCGGTGCTGCTGGCCGGACAGAGTCGCCTAGGGTGTCCGAGTCAGACTGTCAAGGAGGGATGCAAATCAGGAATGTGAAGGGAGACCAGGTCGGTGTTGCCATGGGTGGTGTTGCTGGCCAGACGTGGATCCACCATGGAAAGTGCAGACTGGTCGTCACCTGGGGTGGTGCTGGTCGTCACTGTAACGACCCAGCCCAAAGTGCAACGTAATGGGCCAAGTAATTTCTTTAAAATGGGTACCCCGAAAGTTAGAGATCTAGAGTCCATTCCCACTTATAAACATGATCTTCTCCCAGTAGGTATTAGATGTGGGACTAAGTTGAGGGATCTCACAATCCACCCACCTTAGGAAATTTTGTCCCTGAAATGCCTATTCTTGGCCCGTTGCTAGCCCCAGCCCACGTCCTTTCTGGCCCGTGACCGGCACCCTAGCCAACGTTTCTAGTCTTGGCCTGTTCCTGACCCCAGCCCACGACCTTTTTTAGCCCGTGACCGGCAACCTAGCCAACGTCCCTAGTCCATCCCACCAACTAACACAGAACCAGGTTGGCTCTGATACCATTTGTAACGACCCAGGCCAAAGTGCAACGTAATGGCCTAAGTCATTTCTTTAAAATGGGTACCCTGAAAGTTAAAGATCTCTAGTCCATTCCCACTTATAAACAGGATCTTCTCCCAGTAGGTATTAGATGTGGGACTAAGTTTAGGGATCTCACAATCCACCCACCTTAGGAAATTTCGTCCTCGAAATGCCTAATCTTGGTCCGTTGCTAGCCCCAGCCCACGTCCTTTCTGGCCCGTGACCGGCAGCCTAGCCAACGTTTCTAGTCTTGGCCCGTTGCTAACCCCAGCCCACGACCTTTTGGCCCGTGACCGGCAGCCTAGCCAACGTCCCTAGTCCATCCCACCATCTAACACGGAACCAGGTCGGCTCTGATACCATTTGTAACAACCCAGCCCAAAGTGCAACGTAATGGGCCAAATCATTTCTTTAAAATGGGTACCCCGAAAGTTAAAGATCTATAGTCCATTCCCACTTATAAACAGGATCTTCTCCCAGTAGGTATTAGATTTGGGACTAAGTTCAGGGATCTCATAATCCACCCACCTTAGGAAATTTCGTCCCCGAAATGCCTATTCTGGGCCCGTTGCTAGCCCAGCCCACGTCCTTTTGGCCCGTGACCGGCAGCCTAGCCAACGTTTCTATTCTTGGCCCATTGCCAACCCAGTCCACGACCTTTTTTGGCCCGTGACCGGTAGCCTAGCCAACGTCCCTTGTCCATCCTACCATCTAAAACGGAACCAGGTCGGCTCTGATACCATTTGTAATAACCCAGCCCAAAGTGCAACGTAATGGGCTAAGTTATTTCTTTAAAATGGGTACCCCGAAAGTTAAAGATCTCTAGTCCATTCCCACTTATAAACAGGGTCTTCTCCCAGTAGGTATTAGATGTGGGACTAAGTTGAGGGATCTCACAATCCACCCACCTTAGGAAATTTCGTCCCCGAAATGCATATTCTTGGCCCGTTGCTAGCCCCAGCCCACGTCCTTTTTAGCCCGTGACCGGCAACCTAGCCAACGTTTCTAGTCTTGGCCCGTTCCTAACCCCAGCCCACGACCTTTTTGGCCCGTGACCGACAGCCTAGCCAGCGTCCCTAGTCCATCCCACCATCTAAAACGGAACCAGGTCGGCTCTGATACCATTTGTAACGACCCAGCCCAAAGTGAAACGTAATGGGCTAAGTCATTTCTTTAAAATGGGTACCCTGAAAGTTAAATATCTCTAGTCCATTCCCACTTATAAACAGGATCTTCTCCCTGTAGGTATTAGATGCTGGACTAAGTTGAGGGATCTCATAGACACCTTGATGGGGCAGGACATGGTCGCCATGGCTGCTGGTCGGCCACCATGAATGGTGAAATTAAGGTCCCCATGTAGGGTGTAGTCCGAGTTCCATGAGATAGCAGCGGATAAAGATTGGATCTTTGGGGTTTTCAATCAGATCAGTGGGGTAGATAGAAGATGGTGTCTAGAAATTGGGTGGAAGGAAAAGAAGACATGCTGGTTTTGAGTGGGAAGAAGAAGAAGGTGTGGGAAAGAGAAGGACGTCGGAGAAGAAGAATGGCAGTTTTGTAAATATAGGATGACTCGATATGGTCGAGTTAAAATAAATCAAATAACTGTACTAGTGACATCCTTAAATTAGGATAATACAAATCAATTAAAGAATATACTAATACTAGTAATTAACTATTGAGTATGCTTAATAATTAAATTATTAACTGGTAAATGAAGGTTTTATTTGGGATATTTAATTGGAAATGTGAAAAAAGGACTTAATTGATTATATCACATTGATAATAAATTATCATTGGACTTACTGGAAATTAAATAATTAATGAAGTCCAGCATGATATATTTTATATCTTCAAAATGGATAGCTATACTAGTCATGTAGTTGCATGTAGGTTCATGCAAATAAAATTATACTAATGTATAATTTTATGCCCTCATTCAGATTAGGGTTAGCAGATTACAGTCAAACAAAATCTCAAGTCAAGTACATATAATAGGTAGAAGATCGTACTTTCCTTATTGGTAGCCTAGGTCGGCCTGAGCCCAGATTTGACCACCATGCACCGAGATGCAACCGGGGTCAATAAATTGTGTAATGCATCGACATTGTTTTGGAGTAGAGATAGCCGCCCCACAAAAAGCCTACGGTCGGGGTGAGTGAGGCACAGTGATTCCTCCATCGCACTAGAGTGCAGTGATAGCCTCCCCATAAAAAGGCTACGGCCGGGGTGTGTGAGGCACTAGCACTAGAATTGGTAGTGAGAGCTTCCTCACAAACGGGGCTAGCAATCACCTGAGTGCAGTGATAGCCTCCCCATAAAAAGGCTACGGCCGGGGTGTGTGAGGCACTGACAATAGAATTGGTAGTGAGAGCTTCCCCACAAATGAGGCATAGCATTCACCTGAGTGCAGTGATAGCCTCCCCATAAAAAGGCTACGCCGGGTGTGCAAGCACGGCACTGGAGTGTGATGTCCATAAAGGCTAGCGGTGTGGGCACTGCACTAGAGTTGGCAGTGAGAGCTTCCCCTCAAACGGGGTGTAGCAATCACCTGAGTGCAGTGATAGCTTCCCCACAGAAAGGCTACGGCCGGGGTGTGGGAGGCACTGGCACTGGAGATGGTAGTGGTAGCCTCCCCACAAAAGGGCTACAGCCGGGGTGTGCGTATCAAAGCGGATACCTCCTCCGCATTGTTTTGGAGCATAGCGGAATCGCTCCACCGCATATTAAAATGAACATAGGGAAATAGTGGAATGTACTTGACTTGTTTTATCTATTATACTACTTAGTGTTGTAATCACTAACGTGGAATTGCCTCCACAGGTGTGTAGATACGAAATTAGGTGATTGACAACTAGAGCATGGAGCAAAATAAATATGGGGACTCCCTTCTTTATTTATTTGAGAAATAAGTGTGGCTACTGGGAAACGGTCCAAGACTGTGGGATCTTTATATATGTTTTTGTTAGAAATGCTAGACATATTTGCTAAATTGTGAGTAACACCTAGCCAGCTAGGTCCACAATGTTGTGAAAAATGGTGGGTCGTTACAGGTGGTATCAGAGCCAAGTTTCCCAAAAGCTCACATCTTATGGCTCAAGTACCTTGTTGAAGAGTCCAATATTTATCTTTCTCCAATGGGGTATGTCATTAGTGAATTAGTGGACTCACTAATAAACCTAAGTAATCATTGAAAAAAAATTTAATGAACCATAACGGAATAAATTTGTAACGACCCAGCCCAAAGTGCAACGTAATAGGCTAAATCATTTCTTTAAAATGGGTACCCCGAAAGTTAAAGATCTCTAGTCCATTCCCACTTATAAACAGGATCTTCTCCCAGTAGGTATTATATGTGGGACTAAGTTGAGGGATCTCACAATCCACCTACCTTAGGAAATTTCGTCCCCAAAATGCCTATTCTTGGACCGTTGCTAGCCCCAGCCCACGTCCTTTCTGGCCCGTGACCGGCAGCCTAGCCAACGTTTCTAGTCTTGGCCCGTTGCTAACCCCAGCCCATGACCTTTTTTGGCCCGTGAACGGCAGCCTAGCCAACGTCCCTAGTCCATCCCACCATCTAATACAGAACCATTGTCGGCTCTGATACCATTTGTAACGACCCAGCCCAAAGTGCAACGTAATGGGCTAAGTCATTTCTTTAAAATGGGTACCCCGAAAGTTAAAGATCTCTAGTCCATTCCCACTTATTAACAGGATCTTCTCCCAGTATGTATTAGATGTGGGGCTAAGTTGAGGGATCTCACAAAATTTTAGACGGCAGGCACCCGATGGAAGTCGAGCCAGGTTGCGCAGTCGGACACGAACGTGGAGAGTGTGTTAGGCCAAATTTTGACGGCCATATATGGACTAGCGCAAGCTTCAAATAATACCAATTCTGTGGTTTAAAATATAGCGCAGCGATTACCGGGATTGGTAACAGGGAATGGAGCTCCAAATTCGGTTGCGGGTCCTAGTAGCATCCCAAATGGGGATCAGATGAGCTCCCAAGAGCGGGTAGGGATAGCTGACCCGGGCAAGCGAGGGGAACTTCCAAACCCAATGCCACCGGTAGTCCGACAAGTGGTACTGCCAGTTGGGGATGACAGTGATCGATACACTGTAGAAAAATTCGAGAAGAACAGAGCTGAGGTATTCATTGGAGGGACTGATCCAATGAAGGTGGAGAGATGGATGGACATTATTGAGAAAGCATTTAGAGCTCTCTCTGTGCCTCATCACCATCAAGTGAGGTTGGCGACATGCATGCTTCAGGAGGAAGCATCTTATTGGTGGAAGTCTATGGAGAAGACTGTGTTCCATCAACGGGAGATTTCGTCCATTCCATGGGCAGAATTTGTAACAGCTTTCAATGGACAATATTTTCCTGAGTCTGTTGTCCAGAAGAAAGCACTGGAATTTGCCACTTTAACTCAAAGGGATGATTCAGTCTGAGAGTATGCAAAAAATTTCTTGCAATTGGAGAGATTTGCACCTGGGAGTCTGGCAACTACTCGGGCCAGAGCAGACAAATTTTTCTGGGGGTTGAAGCCAGAATTGAGGAGTAGGGTTGCTACGGCGGCAAGAGGCACTATAACCAAAGTGATTGAGGCAGCCACTACTCATGAGTTGGTGTACGACTATGTCCGTGCACAGAAACAGGGGAAGGCTACTATGCAACATAAGAATGCCAACCAGGGTAGTAGCAAAAACCAGTCTGTAGAACACCAGAAGTAGAACTATCAACAGAATGTCGATGGGAACCGCAAAAGGAAGTTTCAGGAGATTCCGTATCGACTATGTAAAAATTGCAACAAGATGCATTCAGGGCTATGCAATGAGCCCCGTCGATGCTACAACTGCGGAAGGACGGGACACCTGCAAAACGAGTGGTCGTCAGCCCCTGAAGCAATAGCAGGAGCAACCTGAAAAGGAGAAGACACCAGCTCCTAATCGCTACCCAGCACCTGGAAAATCGGTGGAAAAAGGGAAGGCGAAACTTTTTGCAGTCGAAATCGAAGACGATGACCACACAGTTCGAGGTAAAATTCTGATTCAAAGTGTTAGTGTGGATGTTTTATTTGACTCGGGGTGTACACATTCATTCCTATCATCCCGATTAGTTAAGAGTTTAGGACTCCAAACGTCTAAATTACCCAAGACTTATAGGGTCACTATTGTAACGGGAGACGGGGAAGTCACAATGTTAGGAGTGACTAACCTATCCTTGGATATACAAGGGAAACCCTATGTATGGAATTTCATTGTCTATGGGATAATAGGCTTTGATGTACTGTTGGGAATGGACTGGTTGTCTGCACACCAGGCTTTTCTCGACTGTAAAGGGAGGAGAGTGTTGATGAAACCTTGTAATTGTGAGATGGGGTCATTTTCCAAGGGTCATGGAATGATCCATCCTCTTGTATTGTATCGGTTAGTGAGGCAACTGAGTGGTTTGGTGAGGGTTGTAAAGCCTTTTCGGCAACTCTAGAGGAGTCTGAGTCCAAACCCAAAGAGTTGTCCATGATTCCGGTGGAAGCAGAATTTCCGGACGTGTTTCCAGGTGAACTTCGAGGGTTACCTCCTAAGCAGGCGGTGGAGTTTGTCATTGACCTAGCACCTGGAGTATTACCAATTTCTAAAGCACCATACCGCATGGCTCTAGCAAAACTCAAGGAGTTAAAGAGTCAATTAGAAGAGTTATTGCAGGCAGGCTTCATACGACCAAGTACTTCACCCTGGGGAGCCCCTATTCTTTTCATAAAGAAGAAGGATGGCTAACTTCGATTGTGTATTGACTACCACCAGCTCAATCAAGTGACAGTCAAGAATCGGTACCCCTTAACAAGGATTGATGATTTATTTGATCAGTTGAAAACAACCGAAATATTCTCAAAAATAGACTTGCGGTCCGGATATCATCAACTGCGGGTGAAGGAATCTGACATACAAAAAATGGCTTTCCGAACTCGATATGGACATTATGAGTTTCTGGTTATGCCTTTTGGTCTAACAAATGCACCAGCGGCCTTTATGTCACTTATGAACACGGTGTTCCATGAATACTTGGATAAGTTTATTATTGTGTTTGTGGATGACATTCTGGTCTATTCAAATAATGAGGAGGACCATGGGAAACACTTGTTCATTGTTCTTCAAGTTTTGAGGGAGAATCAATTGTTGCCAAGTTATCAAAGTGTGACTTCTGGTTGGAGGAGGTGAAATTCCTCAGACATGTTGTCTCAAAGGCAGGAGTCACAGTGGATCCATCAAAAGTGAGAGCAGTTACTGATTGGCCACAACCCAAGTTAGTCACAGATATCCGAAGTTTCCTTCGACTAGCAGGTTACTATCGGAAGTTCATTAAAGATTTCTCCTTGGTGGCATCGCCAATGACTAAGCTTACACGCAAGGGAGTCAAGTTCGAATGGAGTAATAAGTGTGAGGAGAGTTTCCAATCTTTGAAGAAGAGTTTAACTACTGCACCAGTTTTGACTATACCAAATGGCAACGAAGGATTCGTGGTCTTCAGTGATGCATCTCTAGTGGGGTTAGGATGTGTCCTTATGTAAGATGGTAAGGTGGTGGCTTACACCTCTCGCCAATTGAAGATTCAGGAGCAAAATTATGCAACCCATGACTTGGAACTGGCAGCAGTTGTGTTTGCTCTAAAAATTTGGAGGCACTATTTGTACAGAGCTCAGTTCGAGGTTCTCACTGACCACCAAAGTTTGAAGTATATCTTCACCCAGAATGACCTTAACCTTCGATAGAGGCGGTGGATAGAATACTTGAAGGACTATGATTTCCAAATTTTATACCATTCGGGAAAAGCAAACGTTGTAGCCGACGCGTTGAGTCGGAAGGGCAAGGTGGACAAGGGTCAACAGCTAGCTAGACTTTGGGCTATGTCAGCTGAGGTGGTAGCTATTAACCCCATGGAACGAATGACAGGACTACTGGCGAACTTGGTTATCTCCAATGAATTGGTGGACCGAGTTAAGCTAACACAAATGGAAGATGAGAAGCTGAATGAAATGTTGGACAAAACTCCTGACATTGTAGCAGATTCCAACAGTGTAATCAGATTTAGAGGGAGGTTGTGTGTACCCAACAATGATGCATTAAAGCGAGATATCCTCGAGGAAGCTCATCGTTCAAGGTTCTCAATACACCCTGGTGTTACAAAGATGTACCAGGACTTAAAACGAACCTACTGGTGGATTGGGATGAAGAGGGATGTGGTGGATTTTGTTTCCAAGTGTCAGACGTGCCAATTGATCAAAGCCCAACATCAACTACCCGGTGGATTATTACAATCTTTAGAGATACCTACCTGGAAATAGGAGCATGTCACATGTGATTTTATTACTAAACTCCCAAGGACTTTGAAGAGACATGACTCTATATGGGTGGTTGTGGACCGTTTGACTAAGGCAACTCACTTTATCCCCATAAAATCAACAAGGACGGCGGAATACTTAGCAGAATTGTACATAAATAACATTGTCAGGCTGCATGGAATTCCAAAGGAGATAGTCTCTGACAGAGATCCCCTATTCACGTCACATTTTTGGGAAGTTTTACAAAAGGCTATGGGGACCCAAATCAAGTTAAGTATAGCATATCACCCCCAAACTGATGGTCAGAGTGAGAGGACCAATCAAACCTTGGAGGATTTGTTGAGAGCTTGCATCCTCGACTGGGGAGGAGATTGGGAGAAACACTCAGCCTTAGCTGAATTCACCTATAATAACTCTTACCAAGCCAGTATAGGAATGGCACTGTTTGAAGCTTTATACGGTAGGCCTTGTCGATCTCCATCATGCTGGTTGGAGTCTACAGAGGTGGTTATGGTCAGGCTTGAGATGTGAGAGAAGCAGACTGAAAAAGTGCAACTCATCCATCAAAGGCTTAAGGCAGCTCAAGATCAGCAGAAAAGTTATGCTGACACTCGAAGGAAGGACTTAGAATTCCAAGTTGGGGAGTTCTCCTACCTTAAGACCTCACCTAAAAAGGGAGTGATCAGATTTAGAACATCAGGGAAGTTGAAGCCAAGATTCATAGGACCATTTCTAATTCTGGATCGAATCGGAAGTTGTGCATATAGATTAGCATTACCACCAAGCCTTGATGGTGTACACAATGTCCTTCATGTGTCAATGCTAAAGAAATATGTACGAGATGAGAATCACATTATCACAAATTTTGCAGATTTAGAGCTACAATCGGATTTAACCTACGAGGAAAAACTGATTCGCATCTTGGCAAGGGAAACAAAGACACTCCATAACAAGGAGATCCCTTTGGTAAAGGTATTATGGAGAAATCAGGGATCAGAAGAAGCTACATGGGAGACTGAACAGGAAATGGCCAGAAAATATCCTAGCCTATTTGTAGCATAAAATCCATGTAATTATTGTAACATGAACTTATACCGGAGATGTACTTAATCATGAATATCCTATTAATGCTATGATATTTCAGGGACGAAATAATTCAAAGCTGGGGAGATTGTAAAGACCCAGAAATAATAATAATAATAATAATAATAATAATAATAATAATAATAATAATACGTTCGACGCGATGGGATCGAACATGGGAAAATTTTAATTTTTTTCATTTAAATGGAAAAAATCGTTAGCCGGTTAAGTATGAATTATCCGGTTAATTGAAAAGTAATTTTTAACGAATATAATTCTAGTTTAATCGGTCAAGCGGAATCAAACCGTTTAAACAATAAAGTGAATTATATCGATTACCCGGTTACTCGATTAAGTGAAATACGGGCGAAGTAAGTTTTCACAAACCCTAGCCTTCATGACATTATATAAAGAGAAGGGGAGGGCGTCATCCACATAATTTCTCTTCAGACAGACGCCGGCTTCCTCCTTGGCTCGGGTAATTCTTCTTCCTTTCCTCTTCTTAGTTGCATAAATACACATGCTCAAATGGATATTAAGCATGTTTAGATAATAAGCATGATAAACATAAAATTAAAATCTGAAATCAACGAAGAGAAAGGGAACACTAGGAGGTCATCCTGATGTTTTGCAGCAGCAACAACACCATCTTCCATCCTTGTGAGTTGGGTTGACATGCTAGAAGTAGTGAGTGCTCCCGGCGGTGCTGCTGGCCGGACGGAGTCGCCTTGGGTGGCCTAGTCAGACCGTCGAGGAGGGATGCAAATCAGGAACGTGAAGGGAGACCAGGTCGGTGTTGCCATGGGTGGTGTTGCTGGCCAGACGTGGATCCACCATGGAAAGTGCAGACTGGTCGTCACCTGGGGTGGTGCTGGTCGTCACCTTGATGGGGCAGGACATGGTCACCATGGCTGCTGGTCGGCCACCATGAATGGTGAAATTAAGGTCCCCATGTAGGGTGTAGTCCGAGTTCCATGAGATAGCAGCGGATAAAGATTGGATCTTTGGGGTTTTCAATCGGATCAGTGGGGTAGATAGAAGATGGTGTCTAAAAATTGGGTGGAAGGAAAAGAAGACATGCTGGTTTTGGGTGGGAAGAAGAAGAAGGTGTGGAAAAGAGAAGGACGTCGGAGAAGAAGAATGGCAGTTTTGTAAATATGGGATGACTTGATACGGTCGAGTTAAAAATAAATTCAAATAACTGTACTAGTGACATACTTAAATAAGGATAATACAAATCAGTTAAAGAATATACTAATACTAGTAATTAAGTATTGAGTATGCTTAATAATTAAATTATTAATTGGTAAATGACGGTTTTATTTGGGATATTTAATTGGAAATGTGAAAAAAAGGACTTAATTGATTATATCACATTGATAATAAATTATCATTGGACTTACTCGAAATTAAATAATTAATGAAGTCCAGCATGATATATTTTATATCTTCAAAATGGATAGTTATACTAGTCATGTAGTTGCATGTCGGTTCATGCAAATAAAATTATACTAATGTATAATTTTATGCCCACATTCAGATTAGGGTTAGCGGATTACACTCAGACGAAATCTCAAGTCAGGTACGTATAATAGGTAGAACATCGTACTTTCCTTGTTGGTAGCATAGGTCAGCCTGAGCCCAGATTTGACCACCATGCACCGAGAGCAACCGGGGTCAAAGAATTGACTCAATCCGACACGGGGTCATATTATGTGCGTAAATTGTGTAATGCATCGACATTGTTTTGGAGTAGTGATAGCCGCCGCACAAAAAGGCTACGGCTGGGGTGAGCGAGGCACAACGATTCCTCCATCGCACTGGAGTGCAGTGATAGCTTCCCCATAAAAAGGCGACGGCCAGGGTGTGTGAGGCACTGGCACTAGAATTGGTAGTGAGAGCTTCCCCACAAACGGGGCATAGCAATCACCTGAGTGTAGTGATAGCCTCCCCATAAAAAGGCTACGGCCGGGCTGTGTGAGGCCCTGGCACTAGAATTGGTAGTGAGAGCTTCCCCACAAACGGGGCATAGCAATCACCTGAGTGCAATGATAGCCTCCCCATAAAAAAGCTACGACCGCGGTGTGCAAGGCACTGGCATTGGAGTGCAGTGATAACCTCCCCATAAAAAAGGCTACGGCCAGGGTGTGTGAGGCACTAGCAGTAGAATTGGCAGTGAGAGCTTCCCCACAAACGGGGCATAGCATTCACCTGAGTGCAGTGATAGCCTCCCCATAAAAAGGCTACGGCCGGGGTGTGTGAGGCACTGGCACTAGAATTGGTAGTGAGAGTTTCCCCACAAACGGGGCGTAGTATTCACGTGAGTGCAATGATAGCCTCCTCATAAAAAGCTACAGCCGGGGTGTGCAAGGCACTGGCATTGGAGTGCAGTGATAACCTCCCCATAAAAAAGGCTACGGCCGGGGTGTGTGAGGCACTAGCACTAGAGTTGGCAGTGAGAGCTTCCCCACAAACGGGGCGTAGCAATCACCTAAGTGCAGTGATAGCTTCCCCATAAAAAGGCTATGGCCAGGGTGTGGGAGGCACTGGCACTGGAGATGGTAATGGTAGCCTCCCCACAAAAGGACTACGGCCGTGGTGTGCGGATCACAGCGGATACCTTCTCCACGTTGTTTTGGAGTATAGCGGAATCACTCCACCGCATATTAAAATGAACATAGGGAAATAGTGGAATGTACTTGACTTGTTTTATCTATTATACTACTTAGTGTTGTAATCACTAACGCGGAATTGCCTCCGCAGGTGTGTAGATACGAAATTAGGTGATTGACAACCAGAGCATGGAGCAAAATAAATATGGGGACTCCCTTTTTTATTTATTTGAGAAATAAGTGTGGCTACTGGGAAACGGTCCAAGACTGAGGGATCTTTATATATGTGTTTGTTAGAAATGCTAGACATATTTGCTTAATTGTGAGTAACACCTAGCCAGCTAGGCCCACAATATTGTGAAAAACGGGTGATCAGTGTTGTGTTTGGGTAGTGTGTCAGTTGATATATGGGTAGTCAGATGGCTTAGACTCGAGGCTTAGTCAAATCAAGGAGAGTCACCACACCACCATCGTCGACACAAGTGAGGAGTAAGTTTTTCCCTTTGCCTCCTCATAATGCAATGATGGAGCATAGAGAGGATGACCGTTGGGACAAGAAGATATGTAGGGCTTGTGAGGACAAGAGGCAAATAAGTCAAGACCTCTGCACCCTCTTCGAGACTATGAGGGACATTACTGTGGCATTCGCCAAGCTTTAGAGGGGGCCAGAGAATGAGATGTTGTGTAAAACCCAGTTTCGGGTTAGGGTTGACCAGTGTGTATTTTTACTAGGTTCGGGCCAATTTTAAGTCGATTCGAATGAGCTCAAGCCAAACTAGTTTTAAGTTATGAGTATGGGGCCTAAATGGCCGTATGAGCATGTTTTGGTGGCTGAGTATGCCCAACATGCATATGAGCAGAGCGTGAGTTATCAGTGTATATAAGAAGTATACACATGATTTTTATGAGTTAGCCAGGGTTGTTGGTCTAGATTTAGGTTGTTATAGCATTTAGTTTCTGTTTGGGATTTTCAAGGTATCACATTTGCATGCATCATAAGGATTTCAAATCACCGAATTGTGCCCCTGTAGGTCCAACTTGATTGAGTCATAGTTTTTCACCTAATTGAGTTAAGGGTTCGAAACTCATTTAGCCTTCTTACCTCGATTCCCGTATATAGAGCCACTTCTAGTACTCGAGTCAGTTTTAAATCTAGATGGTCTTGATCCAAGCTTTCCGTCCATATGCATATTTCATATACCCGTAGGTGGGCCCCACTAGGCCACGAGTTTTCAGACATTCCAATCGTGCTATGTAGTAAGATCTAAGCAGTCCATGTCAGCCCTAGCTTCACCCATTAATTTTTAGAGGTTTTCACCTATTTTTGGAGTTTTACACCCTTTTGCGACGCGGCCACTTTAGCTCGCCACCAACGATTCCGTGGCCTTCCCCTAGCCACATGACTGGCACCCGCAAGACCGCCTCGCAGCAGACTTTCTGTCCATACCATTGTTCATCTACAGTGGGCTTTTTCTTTGTACGACAATTCTTGACTCTATTAGCTCATCCTGTTCAATTCTACTCATAACTATCACACACAAATCATATCATTGTTCACCCAAACATTTCCTGCAATCAAACATTATAGCATTTTATCCACCACAATAAAAAATAGTTTATCACATCGCATTTTCTTCATTCTATCTTGGTAGGTACATGTGTGCATGTGGCATTACTACTCCTTTGTTGTCCCGACAACACTTAATCATTCAAGTTCTCACCTACATATATAATATGAAAAAGTCATTAACGAGTGTTACTGGTCTAGAAATAGCTAAGTAATCAAACTGAAATATGAGAGATGAATCTCATGTTAAATCAAAACAATCATGTACTCTTCTACATTAGAATCACTCATAATGACACTAATCAGGAGCTATAAAACTTGGCTTGAACAACATCCCATTATGACTGGTATTAGGCTTCAGCATTTTCAAATTATCCCAGGCTCAGGATATCCATTATACTAAAGTCCTTTACATCCTCTGTATAACTCCTGGCCCTAAACACAGAGACCGAGTACTCTCAGGCAGGTGCCTTCAATATCGTTTGAATCCACAAGTCTAGACATGTATTGCATAGCAATACCTATAATCATAATGTGGAGTTTTCAGGATCCCTTAGGAAAGGAATTGTAACACCCCATTCTAGTTCACCCATGAACCGACCCAAAAATGTCACTAGCAACTGAACTGTTCGCTAATCTACTTGATTCGGTTAAGCCAACCCGGATCGACCATTAGCATCTCAAGATGGAGATGCAACATGCAAAGCATGGATAGAATGATTGGGTTCTAATGCATTCCTACATGCATGCCATGATGTGCAAGCAAACACAAAACAAAAGCAATCAACAAGAAATCCAAGGAAAAATAGCTATTTCTATAAAAAACAGACAGAGTTTACATTAAAAGTGCAATAAGGGCCAACCTGTCCACAACGAGGATATATATATATATATATATATATATATATATATATATATATATTGTAACAAAATAATATAAAACGTGGCAATCTATCATGACATTCAGTCATTATTGTTTTTGTCTTCTTTTGAGCCAAGTCTAAGCTCCAAGGCTCCTTGTTTATTCACATTTATCTACTCATTTCACAGGCAGTTCATCAAGACATATTTTAACATGATTATCAACATTCACACAACATCAACACATTATCATTATACATTACACATGGTAGGTACATGTGTGTGCAGTTTCATACTGCTTATCCGCAGTCCTGACAGCTTTCATTCCTCACGATGCTCACCTACATAAATATAAGAAAACTATAAAAACCTTGATTTATATTACAAGACTCGAACCTAAATATTATGAAGTAAATATAGATGAACCAATATGGTTGGTTATCAAGTCGACCAGTCATGGTTTGACTTAAGGTCACTTAGAAAATACCTATTCATGAATGGATGATGGGGTGTGAGAATTTAATGAAGGGGTCGTTGAACCTAAGAAATACCAATGGATGATGGGGTGTGAGAATTTAATGAAGGGGCTCGTTGAACCCAGGAAATACCAATGGATGATGGGGTATGAGAATTTAATGGAGGGAATGGTTGAAGTGTATATATATGCAGGAGGAGGGAGTATTTCATCCCTCATCTCCGTCCCAGGTGACCTCCCCATTACTGTGTGAGTATTTCATCCCTCATCTTATTTGTTTCCATTAGGATTCTTGCATGCAAGGTTTGTTGAAGATGCCTTGCCAAGTTGCTAGATCTCCAGCATCTTA
The DNA here is from genome assembly GCA_033002965.1 of Piper betle. NCBI lineage: Eukaryota > Viridiplantae > Streptophyta > Magnoliopsida > Piperales > Piperaceae > Piper > Piper betle. The sequence continues at coordinate 93,595 of JAURVB010012785.1, forward strand.
TGCATGGGGTTCTTGTCGATTGCTTAGTTGTTTTGTAAATGGACATGTTAATAATTAATTATCATTAGAATTGCTGAAAATTTAATAAGGAATGAAGACTAACATGAACTAATTACATCATTTAAAATTGATAGTATATTAGTCATGTAAGTTGCATGTAGGTTCATGCAAAATAAAATTATACTATTATATAATTTTATGCCCTCATTCAGATTAGGGTTCACGGGTCACAGTCAAATGAAATCACAAGTCACGTACGTATAATAGGTAGAACATCATACTTTCCTTGTTGGTAGCTTAGATCGGCCTGAGCCCAGATTCGACCACTATGCACCGAGTGCAACCGGGGTCAAAGAATTGACTCAGTCCGACACGGGGTCGTATTATGTGCGTAAATTGTGTAATGCATCGACATTGTTTTGGAGTAGTGATAGCCGCCCCATAAAAAGGCTATGGCCGGGGTGAGCGAGGCACAACGATTCCTCCATCGCACTGGAGTGCAGTGATAGCCTCCCCATAAAAAGGCTACGGCCGGGGTGTGTGAGGCACTGACACTAGAATTGGTAGTGAGAGCTTCCCCATAAACGGGGCGTAGCAATCACCTGAGTGCAGTGATAGCCTCCCCATAAAAAGGCTACGGCCGGGGTGTGTGAGGCACTGGCACTAGAATTGGCAGTGAGAGCTTCCCCACAAACGGGGCGTAGCATTCACCTGAGTGCAGTGATAGCCTCCCCATAAAAAGGCTACGACTAGGGTGTGTGAGGCACTGGCACTAGAATTTGTAGTGAGAGCTTCCCCACAAACGGGGCGTAGCAATCACCCGAGTGCAATGATAGCTTCCCCACAAAAAGGCCACGCCCGGGGTGTGCGAGGCACTGGCACTGGAAATGGTAGTGGTAGCCTCCCCACAAAAAGGGCTATGGCCGGGGTGTGCAGATCACAGCAGATACCTCCTCCGCATTGTTTTGGAGTATAGAGGAATCGCTCCACCGCATATTAAAATAAACATAAGGAAATAGTGGAATGTACTTGATTTGTTTTATCTATTATACTACTTAGTGTTGTAATCACTAACGCGAAATTGCCTCCACAGGTGTGCAGATACGAAAGTAGGTGATTGACAACCAGGGCATGGAGCAAAATAAATATGAGGACTCCTTTTATTATTTATTTGACAAATAAGTGTGGCTACTGGGAAACGGTCTAAGATTGGGGGATCTTTATATATGTTTTTGTTAAAAAAAATGTTAGACATATTTACTTAATTGTGAGTAACACCTGGCCAGCTTGGCCTACCATGTTGTGACAAATGGCCAGGTTGTTATAAAAACCGTTAGTAACGAGTGTTACTAGTCTAGAAAATAGCTAATGTCAAACTGGTACAGGAGAGCTAACTCTCCTAATGAATAAAAATCCACATCTTCCTTATTGAACTCATAAGGGCACATCTATGAGCCATTGACCTATACTGATAGTGTCCCCTTTCTATCTCATTCTCAACATGGCCATTAAACTATCCCTCCGCACAGGAAATTCATTCTCTTTCCTTTCGCCCTCTACATCTTCCATATTAATCCAGCCCTTGAGTACAAGGGCCGAGTACTCTAAGGCATGCGCCTTCAATACCCTTTGAAACCACAAGTCTAGATATGCGTTGCGAAACAGTACCAATAAACCTCCACACTTCTTCGGGTTTGATGACTTCAAAGGCAAATTTGTCAAGATACCTTGGGAATGGAGTGGGTACACCCCAGTTGCGAAGCTCATTTTGACAAACACATGCCCTATTTCAAAACGTGGCCGTTGATTACCCTCATTAGTCCACTCATTGTAAACATGAAAACTAGATATGCATAGGCCTGGGTAGGGTTTTATAACATAGGCCCAAAGGCATCTTGATCTGGATCTAAGTTCAAAAACAAACTCGAGGGATCTCATCCTCAAGGGTTATTAATCTAGAAATAATGTGCGACTAAATGGCTCGCATGGAGTGGTATACAATAAATCTACCACTTGACATGCCCGCTTACCTATTTAAAACAATATGTGAAGGAGTAAAGGGATCAAACTAGAAGTGAGTCCTAAACAGACCTGGTAGAAGCTCCAATCGGGTGCACACACCTAGGCAGCAAGCTCCTATTCTGTACCAACAAATCAAACTAAAAGCTAACGTCCACTCATGATACAGTCATACATCCTATAGTACACACATAATCATCACGCATCAACCACAGTCACATTAACCTATGTCAATTCTAGTATGCTTCTTATGCTAGGTTGATAATCACTTAATTTACTTAATTGGTTTCTTAGTTTTCATTTTAACACAACTCAATCAAATAAATTTCATAATTTATCAATTTGCATATAAATATATAAAGAAAGATATATCATGCAATTCATTGAGCCTAACATGTTGCGCTAATAATTATAACACATAATAAATTATGTCAGAGTTAATTATACCTTGTGTTGTCAGCAATCAGTGACGGCTAGGGTTTTGTCACGTGGCTCGAAACTCAAATTCAGCATCTGGCAGTGCTTGAAGTTTGATCAAATTCAATTGGGTGAGTTCAGCAGACGTTCTGGCTAATTTTCAGCAAGTCTGGTTTTCCGGTAGTTTCCTACAGTTTTCTGGCTACTTTTCGGCAGGGAAATCGAGGGTAAGGGCCGGCATCAGCGAGGGCGGCTGTGGTGGTGATGACTGCCGGTGGCACCGTTGAGTTCGGCTGGGGCGGTCGGTTGTCCCGATCGGACCCATGGCCGGCGGTGGCACTAGGGAGGGGAAAAGGTAGCCTAGGTCAGGGGAGGGGTGTCCGTGTCACAGCAGCGGCGGAGCAGAGCAGATGGCAGTGGATTCATGTTGGAAGCAATGGGGTGGGTTGTGAAAGGTCGGTGGCAATTTCATAATAAAAACTTGACTCGACTCCGACTCGAGTAAAAAATAATAACTAACTCATGCTGACTCTAACCATTTAATTTGAAGGATAGTATATATATATAAAGAGGGAATGCGTGTGCAGCACACAGTAGCGCATTTTATTGTGGGCCGTTGGATGAAAATCCAACGGCCCACAATTAAAACAAATTCCCCGCCCCTCCCTCCCGCCGTCGTCGCGCCGTCCGCCCCAGCCTGGAGATTTCCTGGCGGTCGTCCCCGGTCCTGCTCGCAGCCGCCGGCTCATCCCCCGCCCCGCCCCGCCCCCCACATTTCCACCCCCCGCCCCCTGCCCCCGCCTCCGCTCGCAGCCGCCGCCCCACCCCGCCCGCAGGTGCGGCCAACGCGTTCCTCACCACCTCCCCGCCCCGCTCAGCCCACCCTTGTGATCGCCCCAACCCCCCTGCGGGCGGCCGGCGACGAGGTTGCCGGCGGTGGGGTGGGCAGTAAAACAGAGGGTGGGGCGGAAGAAACAGGGGAGGGTATTAGTGAAATAAAAATTTTAATCGGTCATTACTCGAGTCAAGTTTTTATTACGAAATAAATTTTTAAAAAATGAATTAATTTCATAATAAAAATTTGACTTGGGCCCGATTCGAGTCAATATGATGAATTAAATTTAAAAAATAAAAAATAATTTCGTAATTATACATGGGACCAACTCAAGTTTTTATTACAAAATAAATTAAAAATAATAAAATAATTTCGTAACAATAACTTCACTCTATCCTGACGCGAGTCAATATTACGAAACTAATTTTAAAAAATAAAATAATTATGTAAAAAAACTTAATTCGATCCCTATTCGAGTCAAGTTTTTATTACAAAATAAATAAAAATAAAATAAAATAATTTCATAATAAAATCTTAACTCTATCTCGACTTGAGTAAATAATACGAAATAATTTTTTTTAAAAAAAATTTGTAATAAAAACTTAACTCATGTTGGGACATAGTCGTATAATGAAATAAATTTTTTAAAAAATAAAATAATTTCATAATAAAAACTTGACTCCATCTCGTGGGACTCGAGTCAATATTACAAAATTAGTATATTTTTTAAAAATTTATTTCGTAATATTAACTTGAGTGGGGATCGAGTTAAATTTTAATTATAAAATTATTTTATTTTTAGTATTTATTTTGTAATAAAAATTTGACTCGATTTGGACTCGAGTCAATATTATGAAAAAAATTTTAAATATAAAATAAATTTGTAATAAAATCTTGACTCGATCTCGACTCGAGTCAATAGTATGAAATAATTTTTTTAAAAAAATAAAATAATTTTGTAATAAAATCTTGACTCAATTTCGATTCGAGTCAATCGTATAAAATAGTTTATTTTTAAAAAAATTTTCATAATAAAAATTTTACTCATTCTTGACTCGTGTCAATAGTAAGTAAATTTTACTCGTTCTTGTCTCGGTCTCGACTCGAGTAAAATAAATCAATAATTGACTCCATTTCGACTCGACTTAATTAAAATTGACCCGATATCGACTCAAGGCTATTAATAAAAAAATGACTCGGTCTCAATTATAGTTAATATTCTTATAATATTTAAGTAAATCAAAAACAAGACACAGTGGATCCATCTTATATAACTTTCTTGTACATGATGAATACAAGTACAAATTTACAAGTTACAAAAGTGTGAAATTTGATTAAAGCAAATAACAATTCATGGTAACAAGTTACAAATTCGGAGCTATCATAGTCGTTCTGCATCACTGCTTTGACAATCGCCATTACTGTGCCGACGCCCCTGAATAGACTCCATGACTCCACTTTCAGATGGAACAATTTTTTGCATATATATTTAAAAACAAAACATGGAAATTAATCAATATATATATATATATAACAAACATCAAAAGAAGGGTTGATTAGGCAACATTACCGTGATACAATTGCAGGGCAAGTGCGTTTATCATGCCCAACTCCCGTTGATTACACCCATGGCATAGCCTATCTTTTCCCAAAGGGTCCACTGCAAGTTCTTTACCACTCTTCCATCTTTTACCACTTCCTTTTGTCTTTGATTGTGCAGGTGGATGGACTTGTATTCCATGATGTAGTTGTATTCCATGATGCCAACCATCTACCACATCTTCTACCAATTTTTCTATCTCCAACAATTTTTGCCTGGCGAGTTCAAACTTTTCAAATGACGAATATGCCTTTTTGGCCCATCGATTAAATATACAGTGCAATTCCCCTAATTTGAGAATAACATTTTCTGACAATAACCATGAAGTTCCACTCCCTCACTATCAAAAACAACTTCCTTTGCTATGTCAATTGTCCATCTCTTCAGGATATACATTTCAGGAAAAATATCCCACTCATTCAATCTAAGTACATATAGCAAATGTCTACATGGAAAGCCTTCACTTTCTAAAAGCTGACAACTACATGTGCATCTCCTATTAGCTCCTTTGTAAGTAACATGTGCAACCAAGCCTTTATTATTTCTACAACATGTTACATCATACTGTTCAACATCCTCCCCATCTAATTTCTTATGTGATGAGCAACAAACCATACTGTATTGTAGTTCTTCTTGAAACATATAGAACACTTTTCGAGTGTAAACCTTTGCCATCGTACATTCCATATTGAATGGGGTGACCAATTTAGGGCTTTTATAGTAATTTTCATATGCTTCTTTTGCCTCATTCAATCTCTGTCTTTTGATAGCTCTCTCATATCTATGTATAAACTCAATGAGGCTATTTTTTTTGTTCACATACTTTGAGTAAAATGAGTTTTGAGATTCACTTCGTTGTGAACTTCTTATACCAGCTAAAAATATACCTTTGCTATACACAGGCACCCAAGCATGACAAATTGCATATATGGATTTCAACCACTCATTTCCCTCTACGCAATTGTCTTTCATTAGTTCAATCCATTGTGATTCAAATATTTCTTCGTTTTTCGCCTCATAAATTAAACTGTGAAATGGCTCATAAAACTCCTTCGTATGAGCAATTGCACCTAATTTTTCAGTCTCCTTCTTAAGGATATGCCAAATGCAAAGACGATGATATGTTGAAGGAAATATCAATTTAATTGCTTTATCCATTTCCGGATCTTGGTCAGTAACAATTGCCCCAGGATGCCTTCCATCCATGCATTTTAAAAATGTTTCAAAAAGCCACACAAACGATTTTGTCTTCTCATTACACAAAAAAGCACATCCAAATGTAATTATTTGCCTGTGATGGTTTACGCCGGTGAATGGGGCAAAAACAAGTGAATATTTATTTGTATTATATGTTGTATCAAAAATGATCACATCTCAGAGAAGCTGATAATTTTTTCTTACAATTCCATCTACCCAAAAACAATGCTTTAATTTTCCCTCATCATCTACTTCATAGCAACAAAAAAAGGAGTCATTCATCTCTTTCAATTCCTCGAAATGTTCCATCAATAATTGGGCATCAATTTCCTTTATCTCTTTTTTATATTTTGTCTGCACATTTCTAATATCTTTCTCTGTACAACCAATATTTTCTGCCCCACCTGCTTCAATTTCTCGCACAGACATTAGTTGAGAAGTTTTTATGTTAGCCTCTTCGAATTGGTCAATCAAATTTCGGTGCACACTTGTAACATGCCTATGTGACCTGAGAAATTGAATTTTTCATGGTGTAAGGAGTGCATGACTATGTCCTTCTTCAAAATACATAACATTCCATGTGCCCACTTTATTCTTAGTTACCCTAATGTGTGCTTGACAACCTTCTCTTATTATAGGATGAGTTCTCTTTTTCCTTTGTCAGGTATTTCTCTTTTTCGCTCATCTTCTTTCAAATGACCTTCTTTAGAACACACAAATACTTGCGACCATAACTCTTTTGTTCTCCTATGATAATTTGTACTATGTTTATGTATACCAAAACCGGCCATTTTTGAATAACTGCTATATAAAATGAGTGCATCGTCCAAACAATCAAATTGCATTCCAACCTTCGGTTTGAACTCATCTTCTACAATAGGATAAATTGTTGTAATATTTTTGCCTATTTCTTCTTCCTCGTATGCTTTATCTTGAAGCTTGTCCATTCTTAAAAAAATTTAAAATTTATAAAAACTAAGAATATTTACAATTAAAATAAATGCAGTAAACATGCTTCAGTTAAGTCAAAGTATCTTTAAAGGCTTAACTCTAACCTGATTTTTGTATTCCGAAAGATGTATTTTTTGCTACCTCAACTCAATGTGACCTGAAAAATATAAATTTAGTTTCAAATATAAATATATGCCACGGAAGCCCGTTAAAAAAATTAAATTTAAGGTTTAAAACTAGAACACTCACGCGCGACCGAGTTAATTTTTTTGACTCGAGTTGGGACGACGATGGCGGGTGATTGCAGGGCCGCGACTGAGGTCGTCGGACGTGCGGCAGGGGGGCCGTGGCCGAATGGGGGCGCAGGGCGGCGAGGGGCGGGGCAAGGGGCAGTGAGGGGCGCGGGCGGATGGGGGCACAGGGCCGCGAGGGGCGGGGCAAGGGGCAGTGGGGGGCGCGGCAAGTTTGGGAAGGGCAGGCGAGGGAGGGGTGGCAGGGGCCGGCAGGTGTGGGAAGGGGGGTGGCAGGGGGCGGGGACGGGGGGCTGGGTGGTCGGGGGCGGCGACGGGGTGGGGGGCAGGGGCTTGGTGACGGCGGTGGGGGCGGGGTGCGGTAGGTGTGGGGAGGCAGGGGAGGGAGGGGCAGGGGCTGGGGCCTTGGGGGGGCAGGGGGCCTTGGGGGGCGGGGTGGGGGCTCGGGCCTGGGCCGCCCGCGGCAGCGGGGGCGGGGGCAGGGGCCACTGGTTTGGGGAGGGCAGGGGAGGGAAGGCGGGGGGCAGGGAGGCGGGAGATGGCGGGGGACGGCGGGGCTGGGATAGGGGCCACGAGGGCGGTAGACGGTGGCGGGGGCGGGGGTGGGGTGCGGCCGGTGTGGGGAGACAGGGGATGGAGGGCAGGGGGCCGGATACGGCGGGGTGGGGGCAGTGGGGGTAGGGGGCGACAGGGGTGGCAGGTTGGGGAGGGGTCGGTGGCCGGGGGCGGGTTTGAACAGGGGTGGGGATGGGTGAGAGGGGCGGTCGGCGGGAACAGGCAGCCGGCAGATGGGTGAGAGCATGTGGGTCGGCGGGGACGGCCGAGCTGGCATTATATCGATGGAGGACCGTGGGAAAGAGGCGCGGGAAGGCGCCGCAGGAAAGGGGCGTGGGAAGGAAGCGCGCCATCGTTGGGGGGGGTGTAAAATAAAATCTGGGCCGCCTGATTTCGATCCGACGGTCCCAGATCAAAATGCTACTGATGCGCTGCGTTTTCACGCAGCGCACAGTAGTGTTTATATATATATATATATAGGCAAAAGGTTTCTTGTATCTTGGCTGTACTGTAGTTTGATCCCAGCTGTTGGATCGCATCCAACGGCTGGAAAATAACTCCACCCACACCACCCACCCACCCACCCACCGTCCAGCTAGCCCTCGTCTGGCCGGCCCTCGTCCCGCCCCCCACACCCCCCCTCCCCCCGCCACGTCCCGGCCAGCCCTCGTCACACCCCCGCACCCGCGTGTCATTGCCTTGCTCTACTCCGGCCAAGCTGCGAATGGCACAGGCGAGTCGTTCTTCTCGCAACATAGCGACCAGCGACTGCGGGATGAAGGTGGGAGGCGTCAGTGAGGGGGTCCAGTTAGGAGGCAGTCACAGAGAACAGCGCCGGCGTCGCTGGTCCCCCTGTTTCACCGGACTCCCCTGTTTCGGACTCGCCCCTGACCTCGGCCGTGTTGCGCGGCGTCTCGGGAGAAACAGCAGAAGCGAAACAGGGGAGGGAGTCCGGTGAAGAGGCGGTGGGCGGCGAGGTTGCCGGGGTACAAGGACGGAAAAACGGTCACCGGCGAAACAGGGGAGGGAGGTGGAAATGTGCAGGGGTAGTTTGGTAATAAAAATTTGATTCGCTCCCACTTGAGTCAATATTACGAAATAAATCCCAAAAAATATTTAAAAATTTTTAAAAAATAAAATAATCAAATTCTAATGAATTATTTTATTTTCTGGTATTTTACCCTATTTTTTCATATTTTTTGAGAGGGGTAGTTTTAAAATAAAAACTTGACTCGAGCCCGACTTGTGTCAATATTATGAAATAAATCTCAAAAAATATAAAAAATAGAGTAAAATACCATAGAATAAAATAATCCATTAGATCTAGATTATTTTATGTTATGTTATTTTACTGTATTTTTTTATTTTTTGAGATTTATTTCATAATATTAACTTGAATCGAGAGCGAGTAAAGTTTTTATTACAAATTGCAATCGAGTCATTTTCCCCCTACTCGCTCTCCACTTGAGTTAATATTACAAAATAAATTATAAAAAAATAAATTAAAATAATTTTGTAATAAATATTTGACTCGCTCTCGAATCGTGTTAATATTAAGAAATAAATTTTAAGAATAAAATAAAATAATTTCGTAATAAAAACCTGACTCGCTCTCAACTCGAGTCAATATTATAAAATAAATTAAAAAATAAAGTAATTTTGTAATAAAAACTTGACTCGCTCTCGACTCGATTCAATATTATAAAATACATATTAAAAATTTTGACAAAAATAAACCATTAGAACTCGCTCTCGACTCGCTCCTGACTTGAGTCAATATTACGAAATACATCTCGAAAAATTTGAAAAAATAAAGTAAAAGACCATATAATAAAATAAACCATTAGAACTCGATTAATTTATTTTATGGTATTTTACTATGTTTTTTATATTGTTCGGGATATATTTTATAATATTGACTTTAGTCGGGAGCGAGTCAAGTTTTTATTACAAAATTGCCATTGTTTCATTTTTCTTCACCAACCTTGTTTTCTCCCCCACCGCTCAATGGCAATTTTGTAATAAAAAACTTGACTGCTCGTGACTCGAGTTAATATTACGAAATATATCCCAAAAAATATGAAACAAATATAGTAAAATACCATAAAATAAAATAATCAAGTTATAATGGATTACTTTATTTCATGTATTTTAATATTTTTTCATATTTTTCAAGATGTATTTCAGAATATTGACTTGAGTTTAAAAGGAAATGGGCATGGGTAGTTTCGTAATAAAAACTTGACTCGCTCAAAACTGTAATCAATATTATGAAATAAATTTTAAATATATATATATATATAATAATTTTATCATAAAAACTTGACTCGTTCCCAATTTAAATCAATATTAAGAAAAGAAAATTTTAATATATAACATAATTTTGTAATAAAAACTTGACTCGCTACCGGCTCGAGTCAATATTATGAAATAAATTTATATTTTTAAATTGACAGAATTAGTTTATTTTTTAAAATTTTATTTCATAATAAAAACTTGACTCATCCCGAGGGAGGGAGGGGGTGGAAGAATTCCAGCCGTTGTACTCCATATTTTTTATTAACAGTAAATAATACATTAATTAAGTAATAAAAAATAAGTCAATATCTAAATTAAGTATGTATATTAACTAACAAATTTAGTTCAAATAGTATAATTATAAATATATTGAATTTACCACATGTTTTTGAAATTCTAATTTAAGTAGAATAATATATCAACACTTTCCTAATAAGAATAATAAATTATTATTATTATTATTGTTACTATTATTATTATTTCGTTCAAATCATGTGATTGAACCAAACTGATTGAACCTCATGTAATCTGAGAAATAGTCCACGATAGTTTCAAAATCTAAGGAACAAGATAAGGAAAAAGAGCAAAAAAGAGAAAGTTGGTGAAGATTTTAGGCCATCAAATACGGAACCAACTGAGGGGGAAGAAGGGAGGCTTGACTTCAATAAATATTTCACGATAAATCTATGAAAGAGGGGGGCTCCTATGTTGAAAGAAAAAGAAAAGAGAGAGAAGTACAAAAAAAGAAGCTATAAAAGGAAGGAGAAAGGGGAGGAGTCTCCTCGTTGGAGATCCATCTCTGGTGATCCCCAAAACAATTGACATGGAGCTTTGAGTGCCCCCAACACAACATAGCGCACCATTAGAGAAGCTTGCCGTTGCCAGAAAAGCTTCAAAAAGTTGCTGGCCGGAGTTGTGAGCGGCATCAACCAGCCCTCTTTACTGCCTCCGTTCAGTCAATCCAAGCCATCACCGTCCACACCACAACTTCTAATGAACTCCCCTCAATACTACCAACAAACCAAAGTCGAGATCTACCACCAGAAGAACCACCAGTTGCCAAAAAAGGGACCAAAGGAGGTCCATTGGAGCTATGTAGAACCTACAAGCCGCCATCTTTCCATCCTTTGTTCGACCAACCAAAGCCAACGTAGGACAAGCCACCACCTCCAATCAATTGCCCTTGTCTACAAAAACAATCCTAGATCAAGCCCCGCCATAGTAAGGCACCAACTTCGCCAGAAAATGGTGACAGAGCTATTTCAAGTAAGGTTGGGAGTTTTCTCGTATCTGTGTTTCGCTCATTGGTTGTTGTTTTAGGCTAGGAGTTTTTGTACTAGGTTCGAGGTTTGAACTTACAAGGCAATAGTTACGAGGACTGGTTGCTGAGATGAGCAAGGGCAGACGACACATCCCCAAATATGCAAATCGGTATTTGGGGTGATCAGGTAGTTGTTGCGAGGGCACTGCTTGACTCTCGGAACAGCTTATCGGCAAGGAGTGCTGGTAACCGAGAGTGCTGTATCAATGCTTGTGGGGGATCAAGCACGCGTGATCGAGCGAAGGGCTGAGCGATGTAGTGGTATTGGGGAAAGGCTTGCCGGTATTGTGATCGGTAAACCTCGGTTCAAGCTGAACACTGCAGTAGTGTTTGGGAATTTGCTTCAGGGTGTAGATCCTACATTGCGTAACTTGTGGAAGGCTGGTGTTCCTACAAGGGGAATATGCCGCACGTGGTGTGGTTTAGGGCAAAAACTTGGGCCCTAGAATCAGCCCCATGACAGAAGGTATCAGAGCCTGGTTATGTGCAAGGAAGGGATAACTCACATTCAGCAGAGAACTTTGCTAAGATGATCACATGGATACAGGATCGACTGATGCTCTCAGGGAGAGAGTGGCACTCAGGGAGAGAGTGGCATGGCTGGAGGTGTTGGTTGGAGGGCTGACCAATGGTGGGGATAATAATCACACGGTGTTTGATCGGTTGCAAACCCTAACCAAGGAGGTGCAAAGGGTTTCTGAACAGCTGGAATTAGTAGTGTGTGAGGTGCTGATAGGGCTGAGATGTTGGAGCATCTCGGGGCTGATTTGGAGGCAGTGTGGGCAGATGTGGCTCTTCTGAAGTATGCACTAGTCAATCAGCCTCAACAAGTTGTTGCTGACCCAGCAGCCGAAATCCAAGGAATGCTTAAGGTGCCGGAGCCAATGAAGTTTGGGGGAGTTAGATCAGCAAAAGATCTATAAAACTTCATCTGGGAGATGCAGGAATATTTTCGAGCTATCGAAATCCCTACTCATAGGCAAGTCTTGATGGCCAGTATGTTCTTAACTGGTGATGCCAAATTATGGTGGAGGACACGCACCGAGGACGGAGAGAAGGCAGGACGTCCTATGATCGAGACTTGGGAGGTTATGAGATGTGAACTCAGGGATCAGTTTTTGCGGATCAATACCGCTTGGGTGGCAAGGGATGCTATGAAGAAGCTCCGAAAAACTAGAACAGGAGAGACTACGTCAAGCAGTTTAGCTCATGTCTTTTGGATATACAGGACATTTCAAAAAGTGATAAGCTCTACAACTTTGTGTTTGGCTTGCAACCTTGGGCATAGATGGAGTTGAAGAGGCAAAAGGTGCAGGACTTGCAAACAGCATTAAGTGCAATCGATGCTCTAGTAGACCTGAAGACTGCTGTTGGTCATAGTGGAGATGACCGAGTATCCAAGGAGGGCAAGATGGTGGGGACTGACAGGAGATCATTCAGGCCAAGACCAAAGGAGAAGGTGAGAGTTCTTCTTATGGCCGAGTAGAACAATTCCCAGGGAGGTGATGTGAGGCAGAAGCGGGGATGTTTTCTTTGTGGAGGACCTCATCGGGCTAGAGAGTGCCCAAATAGTCTGAAGGGGAAGGTGAATGCTATGCAGGCCGAGGAGGATGCTGATTCAGGTGAGCCAGCTCAGATGTCTACCTTACAGGTGATAGGAGCTCTAAGGGTTGAACAGCCTAAACAAGGAGGTTTAGGGTTGATGTATGTTCCAATAACTTTGAATGGAAGAGAGGTTTCATTGTTGGTTGACACAGAGGCAACTTATAGCTTCATTTCAACGAAGGTGTCAGATCAATTGGGGCTGAAATCTAAAGTTACTACCAGTAAGATGAAGGCAATGAATTCACCGGTGAAGCAAGTTCAAGGTGTGGCTAAGGGAGTCTGGATTTGCTTGGGGGAATTTAGTGGCCGAGCTGACTTTATGATTGTGGAAATTAATGACTTTGAGGTAATTCTAGGCAACAATTTCTTTGTGTCAACTTGTATAGGAGTGCTGCCACACTTGCAAGGAGTAATGGTGATGCCCAGAGGCAATGGGTGCTTCGTGCAGGGACATAGCAACCCTAGCAAAGTAGAAGGTCCAAGAATTGGTGAGGTTCAGCTTGCAGCGTTGCAGGTGGTGAGGGTCAGTGAAGAGGGAGTTCTACTCATCTTGTAGAAATGGTATGCAGAGAGGAGGAGATTCCCGGTGACTGGTGTGTCTAGTTAGGGTAGGTTCCTGGTACGAGGCTGGAAACCCTAGCTGGAGTGTTTTCTTCCATGCAGCTAGGCTGCGATGACTTGGTGGAGATTGCCAAGGCCCCAGCCCGGGTGTCTGGGAGGATACCTAGAGGATGTTCCGAGTTGCATAGTCCCAGGGAGGAGGATCAGCTTGGAGTAGTGGAGTCCATTGGGTAGAAAGTTGGCCAGGTGCGTGAGAGGGAGTCTAAGTTCTGGCAAGGTGTGGATTTGCAGGAGGTTAGCATCATGATCCAAGTTGGAGATTTCTTGAAGGTTGCTAGCTACTTCAGGAATTACTTTATGGATTGTAAGAGTGAGTTGCTGTAGAGGAACATGGGAGAGCTCTATACCATTGTTTGAGGAGTAAGTCAGCAGTCCATGAAGTAGACATGGGACATTCGAGTGGCAGTATGTCCATGTAGTTGGAGCGGAAAACCGAATACTCACTACCATCAGTTTTAGATACTAACTAATGATGAGAAGTAGGGAGACTCCTTGTATTGGGAGTACCACCGAGTGAAGATGAGCGTCGACAAGAGATCAACTTTTCCTTGTGAGGGAGGAAATGTTCATTATGGAGATTGTAGTGAACAAGACCCTGATGTTTGTAGTCTTCATGGAGGATCCATAACCATGGTCGACCGGGGCTACCAGAGATCTGATTCTTCAATGGAGAGTCAGGCACTTCAAGTTACAGGCTGATGGAGTAGGTGTTGTCTCCGGTGTTAGGGTTTCACCTACTGTGTTTGGCTTGCAGGGAGGCAAACCAAGCTTCTCTATCCCCATTGATCTAGAGAGACAGCCACTAAATGAGGTGAGTATGTGTTGGACTAATTTCCAACAGTGCTTTACATGGAGGAAGAGAAAAAGGGTCAAAATACTTGATTTACTAGCTACATTGCAAAGTCTTAAGAATACTTCGAGCCTGCAATTCTTGGAACCACGAGGAGTTGTTTGTCTGAGTTTGTTGAAGAGTATTCAAAACTTGGAGGCTAGAGTACATAGCCAATTGGAGTGTGTAGGAGTACATGCGAGGTTTGTGGCATGCAAGATCGAGGATGATGTGATGGAGGAGCTAGTACCACGGTGCAACGTATCTTGGGTACATAGAGTAGGGGCGTTGCTGTTTTGTCAAGAGGACATACCGAGGGGGAGAATGATGTTTGACTTGTTAATGAATAGGGGGACAGGCTTTCCTTACGATGAGGACATCGGCTCTCATTGATGGGGGAGTATGTTACAGCCCTGATTCATGGGCGTAATCGGGTACTAGGATTTAGGTGGTTGTTCCTAGTATTCCCGCATCCATGAGGGGTAGCAGAGGCTATCCGAGTGGTGGAAACAACATACCAAGGCTAACTCGTGTTATAGTTGCAGGCATATCAAACTGTGGTCAAGGTGCATGGCAGTGCATGGGTTGGTAATTGGAGTACCAATATGCATAACACTACCTGGACATCAAGAAACCTCAGAATCAGTGTAGCGGCCCAAATAGCGGGAGTCTAGGTGGTGGTGATCGCACACCAGTAATGAGCACTATGAGCAGTGATCATCGGCAGAGCGAGGTTGTAGACCAGGTATACAAATGAGTAGTACCGAGTGGAGGAGCGGTACTCGTACTGAGAGCAGGAGGCGTGACTAGTCCAAATAGCTGTACAGCATGGTAGTGGTGTTTGGAGTGGTAAACTGGATGCCGGTACCTGGAGCGGTACATGCAGTGGTGATTCCAGCAATAGTCAAGTGCTCGTATCTGGAGCGATATCGGTACTAGGAATTCTAGTGGTACTAGGAGTTCTAGCGGTACTAGGAATTCTAGCGGTACGAGGAATTCTGGTGTTTTGATCGGTATAACTGCTAGGGACACCGAGAGGAGGTTGATGGACGTGGAGTGGGCTGGGGTCCAGCCAGGAGGGCTAGACGTGTGGCTAACTTGTGCCGAAGGAGTTGTTTGATAAGAGTTGCCAATAAGAATGAGAAAGATCGTGATCTTATCTGAAATGCAATGGACTCTTATGGATAAACATGAAGATGTGGAGATAAGGATATCTGATGTGGTGAATATCATGGGAGATCTTTGAAGAAAAAGATTACGATCAAGATACATGTTTATCCAGAGTTCGGGATATACATGAGGGAGTTCTATATAAGGAGGATGCCTCATTGTGCAGATGAGCCTTTGACAGGAACAGCGTGAGATCTCTTGAGAGGAGAGATAACCGAGAAAGAAGGAGACTCTTAGAGATACTGCAGCCGGTTCTTTATGAGGAAGGACTAGGAATCAAGGTACACGTTGTGAGTCCCACAGCCTGCATGCTTTGTCTTGTTAGATAGAATTGCATGTAATAAGTCGACTGTGAAGCGGAAGACTTGGGGTTGTGTCGATTGCTTGTGTGATAGCGATTGGGTGAGAGAAGAGGATTGCTTGTGTGATAGTAATTCTCCAGTCCCTTTGTGAGCGAGTAGCATTGGGCCTGTCCACTAGGCCTAGCAAGTGCTTGAGGTTAGGTAGAGTGCTTGTAATCCTTGTGTTTGGTGATAATATAAAGTTGGGAGTTTTCCCGTATCTTTGTTTTGCTCGTTGGTTGTCGTTTTAGGCAAAGAGTTTTTGTACCAAGTTCGAGGTCTGAACTTACAAGGCAATAGTTATGAGGACTGGTTGTTGAGATGAGCAAGGGTAGACAACACATCCCCAAATATGCAAATTGGTATTTGGGGCGATCGGGTAGTTGCTGCGAGGACGCTACTTGACTCTCGGAACAGTTTATCGGCAAGGAGTGCTAGTAACCGAGAGTGTTGTATCGGTGCTTGTGGGGGATCGAGCACACGTGATCGAGTGAAGGGCTGAGTGGTGTAGCAATATCGGGGAAAGACTTGCCGATATTGTGATCGGTAAACCTCGATTCAGGCCAAACACTGCGGTAGTGTTTGGGAATTTGCTTATGGGAGTAGATCCTACATTGCATAACTTGTGGAAGGCTGGTGTTCCTATGAGGGGAATACACCACACGCGATGTGGTTTAAGGCGAAAAATTGGGTCCTAGAATCAGCCCCGTGGCACATGCCACCTAGTTTGGTCTAGCATTTTCATGGTTTGAACCAACCCAAAACGGTTCTGTTCAGCCTATTATCACTTCGAAAATGATTTGAAGGCTTTTCCAACCTTGGATTGAGACGAAACTTGCTACCCCCACCATTTATAGACGTGTTGGATGTAGTGGTGAGATTATTTTGAAGATTTGAAGACAAGAAAGAGACAAACTAGGGCATTGGAGTCGAAGTTTCAAAGACGGATTAAATAAAAAATGGCAAAATTTACTATTTGGTGTAAAGTGTAAAATCAAAGAAGAAATATTGAATTCGTAGTTATCAAACCACCGTGAACTAGCTTAGGGGTTTGAGTTAAACCCTAAGGAACCACACAAAAAATCTTGGTTGTTATTCCCTTATTCGACATTTTATTTTTCACTCGCACAATTTATTTGTGCGACAAGCGCGCCTTTGGTCCTACCAAACCCACTCATTCAACTTGAAGGGAAGACATGATTCTCGGGGGCAGCAATCATGCGCCCAACATACTTTGGCGACTCCACTGGGATCAGCTATAAGGTAGCAGTGTAGTTTGAAGATTTGTACGAATAAGAAGAATGGCGCCAGAGACAAGGAATGTCGTGCAACAAAGGAGTGTTAATAAAGATGATCCAGTCACATCTACTTAAAGAAGGCAAAGATAGTTTGAAGTAAACATGGAAGCAAGCCAGCACATAGCGGGAAATGTGTGAGAAAGAATCCAATAGCTTGAAGCATCATTGAATGAAGGAAATGAAGGAGGAATTACTCCAAGCAGAAGCATGCTGATACGAGAAGAATGCAACCAAAGTCCAAGAAGCAATGAAGAGATAAACCAACCTTCAGAAGCCAGATAAGTGCTTTTGACGTCAACAAATCTGCTAAGTGGAGGACAAGTACAGAATCAAACAATTATAGAGAGATTCCATCAAAGTGAAGAGCGGACGCAACAAATTGAGGTTATGATGCAACAAGTACTTGGCCAGATGCAACGGGCTAGTGTTGCAACCGGGAGCTTATCAAGACGAGAAGAAGTCCATCCCACACAATGTCTAACAACGGACCAACCCCAAGAGGGCAAACAGATGTCTTCAACCTTCTCAAATGTAATTGTATCAACCTCACTCCTAGCTACAAGAACAATTGCCACAACATTGATGAATTAACAATTTTTCCTTGATTTCGGGTACTAAGTCCATTCGTCAAGAATCTACAACATTAACTTCAATGCACAAACAGATTTGGGCGTAGCACAACAAGCTACAGTAACCAAGTAGGAGTGAGCTTTGTTCGCTTCTTCACTTAGCATGGCTTCGACAACCACTATTCTACTAGCCACGATACCCATACCGGTGGTATGATCCTACATGGTCCCAAAAACCAGCTTGCATGGTGTTTCTATAGTCAATCGCAATCATGGTGCCCATCCAATCGGTGCTGCCAACAATGCAAACAAGTCAAATATTCATTTGTACTACAAATTTACAACCAAGACAGACAAAAGCCCAACTGTTAACCATGATAGTAGCACCAATGTCAAACCTTTTGTATGAAGAGTTGAAAGCCAAAATGGATGCACAAGCCGCACTTATCACTGCTTTCATTGGCATTGCAACGACCCGCCATGTTTCACGATATTGTGGGCCTTCCTGACCAAGTGTTACTCACAATTTAACAAAAACTAACCTATAACGACTAGTCCTAACTGGACCGGGTGTTACTTAAAAAGTTACATGGATAATATGAAAGCAAATAAGTCTAGCATTTCTAACTCAAAAGAACTTATGTTCGAAATGACAATGTATGAAATAATCATCCCACAGTCTTGGACCGTTTCCCATAACCACATTTATAACACAAGAAAAGTAAAAAGAGAAGTCCACTTAATATCCATTCACCACCTGAGTTGGTAGAAGAACCACTTAGTCTTCTCTTAGTCTTTAGTTCTAGCTGCTAACCTGCAGAGTCAATTCCGCGTTAGTGATTAAACAATAAGCGCTATAATTAAATAAAACAAGTCCATAAACTCCCTATCAATATCTATAATATTGGCTGTTGTGACCATTCCAACATATCCATTTATTAGCTTATGGGTCAATCCATCATGTCCATTACTGGCTGGCGAGTCCAATGTGTCATGTCCGTTATTGGCTGGTGAGTCCAATCCACCATGTCCGTAATTGGCTGGCAAGTCCAATCCGCCATGTCCAATTTATTGGCTGATGGGTCAGTCCATCATGTCCATTACTGGCTGGCGAGTCCAATCCGCCATGTCCATCTATTGGCTGATGGGTCAGTCCATCATGTCCATTACCAGCTGGCGAGTCCAATCTGCCATGTTCGTTATCGGTTGGTGAATCCAATCTACCATCTCCATAATTAGCTAGCGAGTCCAATCCGCCATGTCCAATTTATTGTATTATGGGCTATCATGTCTTTTCTGACATGTCCATTATTGGATTATGAACGGCGTAGCCCGTGTCAGACTGAGTCAATTCCTTGACCCCAGTTGCACTCGGTGCATGGTGGTCGAATCTGGGCTTAGGCTAACCAGGTTGTCCATAAGGGAAAATACAACATTTTAAATAATTAAACGGACCTGAAAATTTGGTGAAGAACCTGCAACTATAACAAATAATCCTAAAGTCTTCCCCTTTGTGTGTCAAATGTGCTCACAACCTATCCAGTGGTTGTTTCATTTAACAACAGAACTTTCCTTCATACAAAAGAATATGTGTGGAATTCTAGAAGTCATTACATTAAATTTTATAAATATGTGTGGAATTTAAGAAGTCACTATATTAAATTTTATATAAAAGAATGTAATTACTCATACCTATATTTGTGTGATAACGAAAGATCAAAACTATGAATGGGTTATAATTGATAAAATATTGATTTCCAAGAATTCATTTAATTAAATAATTGATTCATTTTAAGATTTACAAAACCCTAAATAACCTAATTATTTTCAGGGTTTTACAATCTCACCAGCTTGGAAATTTTCGTCCTCAAAAATATAATAGGGTATATGGAGAAAATTACTCATTCATTATCCTATCTTAGGCATGTCTTTCTTTATGAGTAAGTACAGCTCTATAGAAGTTAATTTAAATATCTTCACATTTTTTTCCACGGTTTTTACAATCTCCCCAACTTAAAAATATTTCATCCCCGAAATATTATAACGGCCAATAGAAACTAAGAATTAATTATTTATTCGGTATCGGTGCATGCTACTACAATCATAAGAATCTTATGCCACAAATAGGCTTGGGTATTTCTTTGCCCTCTCTTGCTCAGTCTCCCAGGTAGCTTCCTCTGACCCCTGATTTCTCCACAATACCTTTACTAACGGGATTTCCTTGCTCCTGAGTGTCTTAATTTCTCTTGCCAAAATACGAATTGGCTTTTCCTTGTATGTTAAATTTGGTTGTAATTCTAAGTCTTTAAAAGTTGTGATTATATGATCTTCGTCTCGTACATATTTATTTAGCATTGACACATGGAAAACATTGTGTACTCCAGCTATGCTTGGTGGTAATGCTAATCTATATGCACAATTTTCGACTCGATCCAGGATTGGGAATAGTCCTATGAATCTTGGTTTCAACTTTCCCGATGTTCTAAATCTGATCACCCCCTTCCTAGGAGATGTCTTTGGGTACACAAACTCCCCAACTTAGGAACTCTAGGTCCTTCCTTCGAGTATCAGCATAACTCTTTTTGTCGATCCTGCGCTGCCTTAAGCCTTTGCTGAATGAGTTTCACCTTTTCAGTTGCTTCCCTCACTCTGACCATCAATTTGAGGATGATATGCAGTACTCAGCTTGATTTGAGTCCCATATTGGAAAGCTTCCCAGAAATGTGAAGTGAATAGGGATCTCTGTCAGAGACTATCTCTTTTGGAATCCCATGTAGCTGACAATGTTATTGACATACAATTCTGCTAGGTATTCCGCTGTCCTTATTGATTTTGTGGGGATGAAATGAGATGCCTTGGTCAGACAGTCCACAACCACCCATATGGAGTCTTGCTTCTTCTGAGTCCTTGGGAGCTTTACAATAAAGTCACATGTGACACACTCCCATTTCCATGTTGGTATTTCTAAAGGTTGTAATAATCCCCCATGTAGTTGATGTTGGGCTTTGATCTGTTGGCAAGTCTGACACTTGGAGACAAAATCTTGGTTTCAACTTCCTATGATGTTCTAAATCTGATCACACTATTGGAATCAGCTACAATGTCAGGAGTCTTGGCCAACATTTCTTTTAGCTCCTCATCACCCATTTGTGCTAGCTTAACCCAATAGACCAAATCATTGGAAATAACCAGATTTGCCAGTAACCCGGTTAGTTGTTCCATAGGATTGATAGCCACCACTTCTACTGACATGGCCCAAAGTCTAACTAGCTGCTGACCTTTGTCCACCTTG
Source organism: Piper betle (assembly GCA_033002965.1). Taxonomy (NCBI): domain Eukaryota; kingdom Viridiplantae; phylum Streptophyta; class Magnoliopsida; order Piperales; family Piperaceae; genus Piper; species Piper betle. Next base: position 114,764 of record JAURVB010012785.1, read on the forward strand.
CCCTTCCGACTCAATGCGTCGGCTACCACATTCGCTTTCCATGGCTGATATAAGATTTGGAAGTCGTAGTTCCTCAAATATTCTATCCACCGCCTCTGTCTAAGGTTAAGGTCCTTTTGGGTGAAGACATACTTCAAACTTTGATGGTCAGTGAAGACTTCGAACTGGGCTCCATACAAGTAGTGTCTCCAAATCTTCAGTGCAAAAACTACTGCTGTCAGTTCCAAGTCATGGGTTGCATAATTTTGCTCATGAATTTTCAATTGACGAAAGGCATAGGCCACCACTTTACCTCCCTGCATAAGGACACATCTTAAACCCAATAGGGATGCATCACTGAAGACTATGAATCCTTTATTACCATTTGGTTGTGCCAAGACTGGTGCTATAAAACCCACAATTTGAGTCAGGGTTTTATATTCAGAACCGGTCGGTTCGTCCATTATTTTTGAGTCAAGTCCGTTTCAGAACACGTGTACAGAGCCGACATCGGTCGCGTGTATGAGCAATGAGAGTCATGCGTACCCAAGTATATAATGATAACGTCATGAACACAGCAGAACAGAATGAGTTATCAGAATATATGAGAGTATGCCACTTATGTTTTTTTATTTTTATATATAATGGATCGTAGAATTAGTTTTAAGCCGTTTACCGCGTTAGGACGCGTTACGGGCAGTTTGGGTGGGTTGATAGGTCTAGAGCATATCATTACGATGTTTTAGTGTTTGTTTGATTTTATGAGATTTTTCCCGATTTTTATGAATTTTTTAGGATTTAATACGACTTAGTTATTATACTTGACTCCAGCCGGAGACGAGTCAAGTCTTATTTACAAGTTTGCCACCCAACCAAAAATGAAGCAAGAAAATGCCGAGAGTAGCATCAACAGCAACAGATTAGTATGTTTGGGATGCTACCAGGTCTGCAGCCTAGTGGCTCCTCAATAGTGCCCTTCAGATTGTTCACGTGGAGTATATGATGTTTTCTTTCATATGAGAGTTTGCTCTCATAGCCAGGTTGTTATAGTTACTTTATTTTCCTGACCAGTAACACTTGTTACAGGCATGCTTTATAATATATGTAGGTAATAATCACGAGTTGGAGGAGCCAGCTTGGATGGAGGAGCAATGATGTCATTTGCACACTTGTCAGTCGATAGAGTAATTAATATTTTTGTTATGATGTGATTATCTTGAGAATGACATGAAATGTTGAGACATGATATGATGTGATTAAATGATTAAGATATGATGATAGGACGTAATTAAGTGCTAAGAGATAATGAGATGATGTGAACTAGAATAGATTGCGCAATGGAAGCGTGGTGGGTTGAGACCTAAGTTTCAAAATGAGTTACAACATGTTAGATTTTGTAGTTTGTATGAATGAACTTGTTTGATATATGGTTATATATATATATATATATATATTTACATATGTATATTTGACTAAGTGGCCCCAAATTGCATTTTTGTGGAAACTCTGTCCGTTATATTTCAAAATTTTTCTTAATTTTTATCCCGATTGTCTTGGTGTGTACTTTGATTTGCATGTCATTCATGTAGTACCATGTTAGGGTTTGTGCATTCATCCATGCATTGAGAGTTGTATCTTCATCTTAAGATGCCAAGATTGGATCCGTATGAGTTAGGTTCGGGTTAGCCGACCTAACCGGGGCCTGTAACATACCAGTTCGGTTCACGAGCATGAACCGGATTTTGGGTGTTACAGGTGCAGTTGTTAGACTCTTCTTTAGAGACCGGAAACTTTCCTCACACTTACTACTCCATTTGAACTTGACGCCCTTCCTTGTGAGTTTGGTCATTGGTGATACCATTAAGGAGAAGTCTTTAATGAATTTCCATGTTCGTTATTGGCGGGTGAGTCCACTCCACCATGTCCGTAATTGGCTGGCGAGTCCAATCCGCCATGTCCATCTATTGGCTGATGGGTCAATCCATCATGTCCATTACCGAATGGCGAGTCTAATCCGCCAGGTCCGTTATCGACTGGTGAGTCCAATCCACCATGTCTTTAATTGGATGGCAAGTCCAATCTGCCATGTCCAATTTATTATACTATGGGCTGTCAGGTCTTTTCTGACATGTCCATTATTAGATTATGAAGGGCGTAGCCCGTGTCAGACTAAGTCAATGCCTTGACCCCAGTTGCACTCAGTGCATAGTGGTCGAATCTGGGCTTAGGGTGACTAGGTTGTCCATAAGGGAAAATACAACATTTTAAATAATTATACGGACTTGAAAATTTGGTGAAGAACCCGCAACTATAACAAATAATCCTAAAGTCTTCCCCTTTGTATGTCAAATGTGCTCACAACCTATCCAGAGGATATTTTATTTAACAACAGAACTTTCCTTTATATAGAAGAATATGAGTGGAATTCTAGATGTCATTATATTAAATTTATAAATACGTGTGGAATTTAAGAAGTCACTATATTAAATTTTATAGAGAAGAACATACTTACTCATAACTTTATTTGTGTGATAATGAAAGGTCAAAAACTATATTGATAAAATATTGATTTCTAAGAATTAATTTTAATTAAATAATTAATTTATTTTATGATTTACAAAACCCTAAATAAAATAACCTAATTATTTTCAGGGTTTTACTGACATTGAATCAGCCAAAGTGACAAAGTGTCTCCAACCACTAGTTAATGAAGTCCACACAGAAGTTTTGCCTGAAAAGCACATGTGTCCGACCTTCACGAAGTTTGATGGAGACAACAACCATGAAGATCACATCACAATATTCAAGATAGGGTGCAAAGCAGTCTCGACAAATGAAAATCTAAAGTTACAACAATTTCTAGCATCACTTAGTGGCCATGCACAAAGATGGTCGATCAACTCATGGGAAGAACTCATCGAGTAGTTCACAGCCCACTTTCAGTTAATGGAGATCCCGATAAAGATTGAGCACTTACGATAATGTCAGAAAGAGTAACATCAAGAATTTGCTACATATGTAAAGAGATTTAGAAGTTTGTCATCTCAGATGAAGTAGACATGATTCATGAGAAAGAAGAGATCGAAGCACCCTTGTTAAGGCTGCTAAACGAGCGAGCCGAGCTCACCTTCTGCTCGAACTCGACTCGGATAGTTCAAAGTTCATTTGAACTCAACTCGAGATTGAACACATTTTGAGCATATATGTTTGAAATCGTGTAACGACCCGCCATGTTTTGCGATATTTTGGGCCTTGCTAGCTAGTTGTTACTCAATTTAACAAAACCAACCCTATAACGACCAGTCCTAACCGGACCAGGTGTTACTTAAAGGGTTACATGAATAATATGAAAGCAAATAAGTCTACCATTTCTAACTCAAAAGAACTTATGTTTCAAATGACAATGTATGTAATAATCATCCCACAGACTTGGACCGTTTCCCATAGCTACATTTATAACACAAGAAAAGTAAAAAGAGAAGTCTGCTTATTCTCTAGTTCACCACCTGAGTTGGTAGAAGAGCCACCAAGTCGTCTCTTAGTCTATAGTTCCAGCTGCTAACCTGCGGAGGTAATTCCGTGTTAGTCATTAAACACTAAGCGTATAATTAAATAAAATAAGTCCATAAACTCCCTATCATTATCTATAATATTGTTGTTGTGACAATTCCAACATGTCCATTTATTAGCTGATGGTTCAGTCCACCGTGTCCATTAGTTTGGTGATGGGTCAATCCACCATGTCCATCTATTGGCTGATGGGTCAGTCGATCATGTCCATTACCGGTTGGCGAGCCCAATCTGCCATGTCCGTTATCAGCTAGTGGGTCCAATCCACCATGTCCCTAATTGGCTGGCAAGTCCAATCCACCATATCTAATTTATTGTACTATGGGCTATCAGGTCATTTCTAACATGTCCATTACTAGATTATGAAGGGCGTAGCCCGTGTCGGACTGAGTCAATTCCTTGACCCCAGTTGCACTCAGTGCATGGTGGTCGAATCTGAGCTTAGGCTGACCAGGTTGTCCATAAGGGAAATTACAACATTTCAAATAATTATACGGATCTAAAAATTTGGTGAAGAACCCGCAACTATAACAAATAATCCTAAAGTGTTCCCTTTTGTATGTCACATGTCCTCACAACCTATCGAGAGGATATTTTATTTAACAACATAACTTTCCTTTATATAGAAGAATATGTGTAGAATTCTAGAAGTCATTACATTAAATTTTATAAATATGTGTGGAATTTAAGAAGTCACTATATTAAACTTTATAGAAAAGAACGTAATTATTCATAACTATATTTGTGTGATAACGAAAGGTCAAAAACTATGAATGGGTTATAATTGATAAAATATTGATTTCAAAGATTTAATTTAGTTAAATAATTGATTCATTTTAAGATTTACAAAACCCTAAATAAAATAACCTAATTATTTTCAGGGTTTTACAATCTCACTAGCTTGAAAATTTTTGTCCTCGAAAATATAATAGGGTATACGGAGAAAATTACTCATTCATTATCCTATCTTAGGCATGCCTTTCTTTATGAGTAAGTATAGCTCTATGGAAGTTAATTTTAATATCTTCACATTTTTTTCCACTGTTTTTACAATCTCCCAACTTAGAAATATTTCATCCCTGAAATGTTATAACGGCCAACAGAAACTAAGAAGTAATTATTTATTCGGTATCGGTGCATGCTACTACAATCAAAAGAATCTTATGCCACAAAAAGGCTTGGGTATTTCTTTGCCATCTCTTGCTCAGCCTCCCAGGTAGCTTCCTCTGACCCCTGATTTCTCCACAATACCTTTACTAACGGGATTTCCTTGTTCCTGAGTGTCTTAATTTCTCTTGCCAAAATACGAATTGGCTTTTCCTCGTATGTTAAATTTGGTTGTAATTCTAAGTCTTTAAAAGTTGTGATTATATGATCTTCGTCTCGTACATATTTATTTAGCATTGACACATGGAAAACATTGTGTACTCCAGCTATGCTTGGTGGTAATGCTAATCTATATGCACAATTTCTGACTCGATCCAGGATTGGGAACGGTCCTATGAATCTTGGTTTCAACTTCCCTGATGTTCTAAATCTGATCACACTATTGGAATCAGCTACAATGTCAGGAGTCTTGTCCAACATTTCATTTAGCTCCTCATCACCCATTTGTGCTAGCTTAACCCGATCGACCAAATCATTGGAAATAACCAGATTTGCAAGTAACCCTGTTAGTTGTTCCACAGGTTTGATAGCCACCACTTTTTATGGGGAGGCTATCACTGCACTCCAGTGCGTTGGAGGAATCGCTGTGCTCTCGCTCACCCCGGCCGGGGCGGCTATCACTACTCCAAAACAATGTCGATGCATTACACAATTTATGCACATAATATGACCCCGTGTCGGACTGAGTCAATTCTTTGACCCCGATTGCACTCGGTGCATGGTCGTCGAATCTAGGCTCAGGCTGACCTTGGCTACCAACAAGGAAAGTACGATGTTCTACCTATTATACGTACCTGACTTGTGATTTCGTCTGACTGTGACCCATGAACCCTAATACAGTAATGGGGAGGTCGCCTGGGACGTAGATGAGGGATGAAATACTCCCTCCTCCTGCATATATATACACTTCAACCATTCCCTCCATTAAATTCTCATACCCCATAATCCATTGGTATTTCCTTGGTTCAACTAGCCCCTTCATTAAATTCTCACACACCATCATCCATTGGTATTTCCTAGGTTCAACGACCCCTTCATTAAATTCTCACACCCCATCATCCATTCATGAATAGGTATTTTCTAGGTGACCTTAAGTCGAACCATGACCGGTCGACTTGATAACCAACCATATTGGTTCATCTATATTTATTTCATAATATTTAGGTTCGAGTCTTGTAATAAAAATCATGGTTTTTACAGTTTTACCTTCCCTTTGTTTGTCGGTTGTGCAGGTGTCACGTAGCGAATAGGAGCTGGTGCCTTCCCTTTCTCAGGCTGCTCCTGTTGTTGTCTCGGAGGTTGACGACACTCCTTCCGCATGTGTCCCGTCCTTCCATAGTTATAGCACCTACGGAGCTCCCTACATGTCCCTGAATGCATCTTGTAGCAATTTTTACATTGTCGATATAAAGGCTCCTCAAACTTCCTTTTGAGGTTCCCCTCAATGCTCCTTTGGTAGTTCTAATGCTGGTGTCCTGCGGACCGGTTTTGGCTACTACCCTAGTTGGCATTTTTATGTTGCATAGTAGCCCTCCCCTGTTTCTGTGCATAGTTATGCTCGTACACCAATTCATGAGTCCCAGCTGCCTCGATCACTTCGGTTATGGTGCCCCTTGGCGCTGTAGCAACCCTACTCAATTCTAGCTTCAATCACCCAGAAGAATTTGTCCGCTCTAGTTTTGTCAGTTGCCAGAATCGCTGGTGCAAATCGCTCTAACTGCAAGAATTTCTTGACATATCCCCGCACCAAATCCTCCCCTGAGCCAGAGTGGCAAATTCCAGTGCTTTCTTCTGGACAATGGACTCAAGAAAGTACTGTTGATTAAAAGCTGTTACAAATTATGCCCATGAGATGGATGATATCTCACATTGGTAGAATGTAGTCTTTTCCATGGATTTCCACCAATAAGATGCTTCCTCTTGAAGCATGCATGTTTCCAATCTCACTTGATGGCGGTGGGGCATAGACAGAGCTCTAAACATTTTTTCAGTAATGTTTATCTAGCTCTCCGCCTTCATTAGATCAATCCCTCCAATAAATACTTCACCTACATTCTTCCTGAACTTTTCCACAGTGTAGTGGTTCACTATCATCAACCCCTGGCGGCACCACTTGTCGGACTACCGGTGGCACTGGGTTTGGACGCTCCCCTCGCTCGCCCGGGTCTGCTAACCCTGCCCACCCTTGGGCACTCCCCTGATCACCATCTGGGATGTTACTAGGACCCGCTGCTGAGTTTAAGGCTCCATTCCTTGTTACCACTCCTGGTAACCGCTGAACAATATTCTGAACCACAGAATTTGTATTTTCTAAAGCCTGTGCTAGTCCCTGTATGGCCGTCAGGATTTGGGCCAACACATTCTCTGTGTTCGAATTTGACTGCGTAGATCGGCTTGACTGTCTACGGGTGCCTGCCATCTGAAACATCGAACCATCATGGTTCATTAATATGTTCTCTTTCAGTTATGACTTAGGTTTATTAGTAGCGAATGAATTTGTTAATTCAAAACACAACACAATGGGAAAAGATAATTATTGGACTTTTCAACAAGGTACTTGAGTCATAAAATGTGAGCTAGTGGGAAACCAGTGCTCTGATACCACTTGTAACGACCCGCCATGTTTCACGATATTGTGGGCCTTGCTGGCCAGGTGTTACTCAAAATTTGACAAAACCAACCCTATAACGACCAATCCTAACCGGACCGGGTGTTACTAAAAAGGTTACATGAATAATATGAAAGCAAATAAGTCTAGCATTTCTAACTCAAAAGAACTTATGTTTGAAATGACAATGTATGAAATAATCATCCCACAGTCTTAGACCGTTTCCCATAACCACATTTATAACACAACAAAAGTAAAAAGAAAAGTCTGCTTATTATCTGTTCACCACCTGAGTTGGTAGAAGAACCACCCAGTCGTCTCTTAGTCTTTAGTTCCAGCTGCTAACCTGCAGAGGCAATTCCGAGTTAGTGATTAAACACTAAGCCGTATAATTAAATAAAACAAGTCCATAAACTCCCTATCATTATCTATAATATTGGCTGTTGTGACCATTCCAACATGTCCATGTATTAGCTGATGGTTCAGTCCACCATGTCCATTAGTTGGCTGATGGGTCAGTCCACAATGTCCTTCTATTGGCTGATGGGTCAGTCCATCATGTCCATTACCAATTGGCGAGTCCAATCTGCCATGTCCGTTATTGGCTGGTGAGTCTGATCCACCATGTCTGTAATTGGCTAGCGAGTCCAATCCGCCATGTCCAATTTATTGGGTGATGGGTCAGTCCATCATGTCCATTACCAGCTGGCGAGTCCAATCTGCCATGTCCGTTATCGGCTAGTGAGTCCAATCCACCATGTCTGTAATTAGTTGGGGAGTCCAATCCGCCATATCCAATTTATTGTAGTATGGGCTATCTGGTCCTTTCTGTCATGTCCATTATTAGATTATGAAGGGCGTGGCCCGTGTCGGACTTAGTCAATTCCTTGACCCCTGTTGCACTCAGTGCATGGTGGTCGAATTTGGGCTCATGCTGACCAGGTTGTCCACAAGTGAAAATACAACATTTTAAATAATTATACGGACCTGAAAATTTGGTGAAGAAACCGCAACTATAATAAATAATCCTTAAGTCTTCCCCTTTGTGTGTCAAATGTGCTCACAACCTATACAGAGGATGTTTCATTTAACAATAGAACTTTCCTTTATATAGAAGAATATGTATGGAATTCTAGAAGTCATTGCATTAAATTTTATAAATATGTGTGGAATTTTAGAAGCCACTATATTAAATTTTATAGAAAAAAATGTAATTACTCATAACTATATTTGTGTGATAACGAAAGGTTAAAAACTATGAGTGGGTTATAATTGATAAAATATTGATTTCAAAGAATTAATTTAATTAAATAATTGATTCATTTTAAGATTTACAAAACCCTAAATAAAATAACCTAATTATTTTCAGGGTTTTACAAATTGACTTGAGATTGAATACACTAAAACTGTTAAATTTTTAGGAGCCCAAAACCAGCTCGTTTTTGGAGCTCCAAACAAAATTGTTTGGGAACTCGAAACCAGCTAGGGAACTCGAAATTAGATCGTTTGGAAGCTCGAAACTAGATCGTTTGAGAGCTTGAAACTAGATCATTTGGGAACTTGAGATTTCAAAATCAGCTTGTTCAGAAGCTCAAAACCATGGAAACATAACAAAAAAGTTGAATTCTTGTTTCAATTAATTGCAAGGCGGTGAATAAAATATGAAGAAATTGTACACATTTTCGTCGAGATTGGCAACGAATGATCAGAAAGATTCAAAATAAACATAACAATAATCAAGAACAGCAAAATTGAACAAAGTTGATCAAAACAAGCCATTAAATTGAGCAAGAACAAAAAAGAATAAAGATTGGGAGAGAAAAGGCACCTGCTTGTAGGGGAGGAGCGGCCGTTGAGCTCTTGGCAGACAAGGGAGCCCATGGAGATGGGGGTCACCTGAAGCAGCCTTGACAAGCAGGGGGTGTAGAGATGCTTCTGAACCCTGGGGCTGATCAGCACCCATCACATGCCCCGCACCGTCTCTGCCTGCCCACCTCCTCAGAGTAACCTGGTTACGTGTTAGATGGTGGGCTAGAATAGGGACATTGGCTAGGCTGCCGGTCACGGGCCAGAAAGGTTGTGGGTTGGGGCTAGCAACGGGCTGGACTAGGGATGTTGACTATGCTGCCGGTCATGGGCTAAAAAGGTCGTGGGTTGGGGCTAGCAACGGGCCAAGTATAGACATTTCGGGGACAAAATTTCCTAAGGTGGGTGGATTGTGAGATCCCTCAATTTAGTCCCACATCTAATACCTACTGGGAGAAGATCCTGTTTATAAGTGGGAATGAACTATAGGTCTTTAACTTGGGTTAACCATTTTAAAGAAATGGCTTAGGCCCATTACGTTACACTTTGGACTATAAAACCCTAACTGACTCGGACCACAGTTGAACCGACTGGCTAACGACTATAAAACCCTAACTCGAGTCACAAGTTTTACAACCCAACATGCTCCATGTACCATAGTTTGATCATGCTTACAACTATAACAAGAATTAGCATTGGTAAGTTGTTTCCACCACTCGGATAGCAACCCACTAACCGTCGTAGACACGGGATCACTAGGAACAACCTCCAAACCCTATCCTGGTATGTCCATCATAGTCCTCCCCCACCAATGGGACCCAATGTCTACATCAGAGGGTTAATTTCTCCCCAGTACTTCTTGATCTTGTTCTCAAACTGCCATAAGTCCCTTTCCCGTTCCCAGCTAGCTTCACTTCTCGGTGGATAGAGAGGAGCTCTCTTCAGATGAGCTCTCCTTGGATTGACCAGATCCTCATGGAAAAGTTTGAAAAAACTAACATGGAAAGTTGGGTGAAGCTTGTACCTCTCGGGGAGCTTTAACCGATATGAAACAGTCCCAATTTCCTTCTACACCTCAAAAGGACCATCGTATCTCCACACCAATGATCGATGTGCCTCGGTACTTCAGATTTTCTTCCTAATTTGTGGCGTGAGCTTCAACATCACTTTGTCCCCTACGCTGAATGACAATTGCCTCCTCTTCAAGTTGGCATATCTTTTCATTCGGCTCGTTGCCTATGGCTAGTAAATCCATTGCATCCTCTTACAACTCCTGCCTATCTCTTGCAAACCTATGTGTAGCTGGACACTTTACACCACCTCCCTGTAGAGTAACCTCCAGTGATGTAAGAGGTTGGTAGCTCGTAGCAACTTCAAAAGGACTAAGCCTCGTAGCTGAAGATCGGTGCAGGTTATAATAAAACTACACCGCATCAAGAATATCCAACCAATTCTTCTAACTGGCTATCACAAAATGCCTCAAATATTCATCGAGCTAAGCATTTATCCTCTGTTTTTGCCCGTCAGATTGAGGATGATTAGCTGTAGAAAAGTTTAGTTTACTCCCTAGCAAACCAAACAAGCATGTCCAGAATCTTCCCTTGAATCTGGCATCTCAGTCACTCACAATGTCGCTGGTACACTAAAGTACTTCACAAAAATTCCTGAAGAATAGTTCAGTATCAGTCTCGATTGAGCATGCATGTGGTGCTGCTGCAACTATGGCATACTTAGAGAATTGATCCACTAACACTAACACAGATGACATTCCCTTCACCTTAAGGAACCCAGACACAAAGTCCATTGAGACCGAGCTCCATGGTCTCATAGGTGTAGGTAGTGACTGCAATAAGCCTACCTCTAACCTCCTCTCCACCTTATCATGTTGACACACCAAACAGGATCTGACAAAAGCTTCAATATCAGCCTCCATTCTTGGCAAATAATACATCCTAGACAATAGGGCATACATCTGGTCCCTTCTTGAATGTCCAATGCACTAGGGATCGTGGGACTCCTCCATGAGCTTTTGTCTTGGTCTACCTGTAGGGATATACAACCATCCCCCACTAGCATAGGCTAACCCATCATCTAACCAATACTTGTGAATCAAGCCCCAGCTGATTCTGTCAACCAGTTTCTTGTATTCCAGATCTGACTTAGCCAACTCTCTGACCTGCCCCAACTCAGTTTCTACCCCTGACATAGTCAGCAATCACCTCCATATTCTTCTAATCTAAGCAGCATTTGCAACATGGTTGGATTTTCCCAGTTGGTATAGCCACTCAAAATCATATTCTACCAGAAATTCTTGCCACCTTTCCTATCTCAGAGATAACTGCTTCTGGGTCTTCAAGAAGGTGTTAGCTACATTGTTTATGATAACAATGAACTTAGATGCCAACAAATAAACCCGCCATACTTTTAGACAATGCACTACTGCCAACATCTCCTTCTCATGTGCTGAATACCTTGTCTCATTCTTCTTTAGCTTCTAGCTCTCGAAAGCTATGGGATGCCCTCCCTGCTGCATTGCACTACCCACAACTTTGTCTAAAGCATCCATCATCGATTCAAATGGTTGTTCAAAATCCGGCAATTTCCAAATTGGCTCTAGTGATATAGCAACTTTCAACTCCTCAAAAGCTGATGGGCATTTTCATGACCATGCCCAGGACCTATTCTTTCTCAATAAGTCGGTCCAAGATGACACTACATAGTTGTACCCATGTATGAAGTTCTTGTAGTAATTGGCCAAACCTAAGAAGCTCCTCAACTCTGCCACATTTGTTGGTTCCAGTCACTCAATAATGGCCTTAACTTTGGATTCCTCCACCTTTCCCTGGCCAATTCAGTGCCCTAGGAAGCTGATCTCCCCTATGTCAAACTCACACTTCTCTTTCTTCACAAAGAGTTCGTGTTCCTTTACCGATTCAAAACCTATCTCAGGTGAACCTTGTGATCCTTCATGGACTCACTATAAATAACTATATCGTCCAGATATACTACCACAAACTTATCAATGAAGTCATGAGAAAGATCATTCATCAAGTAGCACAAAGTAGTAGGCACATTGGTTAAACCAAACGGCATCACAAGGAACTCATATGACCCATACTTTGTGACCATAGTTGTCTTTGGCACATCCTTCGGCACAATCCAGACTTACCAATATCCCAATCTCAGGTCCACCTTAGTGAACACCCTTGCTCAACTAAGTCTATCAAATAAATTAGCAATTAAAGTAACTGAGTACTTATTCTTAATGGTTATCTTGTTTATTCCCGGTAGTCGACACATAGTCGGAATGACCCATCTGCCTTCTCCTGGAATAAAACAAGTGCTCCATACGGTGCAGTTGATGATTGAATTTTCTCCGAATCCAGCAATTCCCCTAGCTGGATTTTCAGTTCTGTGAGCTCTTTAGGTGACATACGATACAACACCTTCATTGGTGTCCTTGCCCTTGGCACCAACTCAATTCAGTGTTCGACCGATCTTTTGGGAGGTAACCCATCTGACAACTCTGTAGGCATTACATTAGAATACTCATCTAGTAATCCTATCACTGAATTCGAAACCTCAACCACACAATCCGGTTGGATCTCCACCATTACGGCAAGATAAGTCAAGGCCCTTTTCTTGCACCCCCTAGCAATCTGCATTGCTGCCAATTGGTCTCCACTGACAGTGCAATCTTCAACCCTAGAAGGTCCTCCTTGGCCACAAACAAAGCTTGCACCCGCCTTGTTCATGATCAATATAGCTCCTAACTATGGGAAAACTCCCACTCTGACAGCCCACATGAAGGCGTTCCCGATGACCAAATCAAAGTCATCCATCTCGATGACTAGGAGATCCATTTGGCCTTCATACTCCCCCATGCAAACTCTGACATCTTTGACAGGTTGATTATGAAGGCCGAATGCAAGCTCCTCCAGTCTTCAGCCCTAACTCAGTAGCCATCCCCTTGGAAATGAAACTGTTCGTAGCACCAGTATCTAGTAAGGTTGAGACCTTCCTCCCATTCACTACAATTGGAATAAACATCAAGCCAACTTCAACTGAAGTTGTATGTCCAGCTCTCATTACCCCGAGTATCTAAAGGGTAGACGCTTGGGTAGGAGACCCCTCCTCCTTGTCTTCTCTTGCAGTGGCCACCATGACACTAATCTTGCCCTTCATCGGACAATCTCTAGCCCGATGTGGACCATTACATAGAAAGCACATGGATTTCCTCACATCAGTCACTAGGCCCTTGTCACCCTGCTCAGAAATCTTTCCACTTCTTCTTTGGCCCCTTGGACGGCTTCTCCTTGCCATCCCTTTGTCTGTCCTTGACTCCCTTGAACTTCCTACTCGGGCTTTCACCTTTCCCACCCATAGTACGCTTGAAGTCCACTAAGGCGTCGGCTGCCACCAAAGCTGCATGTAAATGTTACACATTCGGTGCCCTTCAGTTCCATTAGTGTCCACGGTGATAAAGTTGAATAACTTATCATCCTCGAACATGTTCTTGATGTCCAACATACAAGAACTGAATTCCTTGACATGCTCCCAAACTGTTCCACTTTGTCTCAACTTCTTCAATCGATCCCTTGCCACCCATGTAGTGTTGGTTGGTAAAAACTGATGTTGAAGCTCCCTCTTCAAGGACTCCCAAGTCTCTATTCTGGGGCAGCCAACACTAACATCCTCTTTGGTGTGAGTTCTGTACCATAACTTGGCATCCCCCATCATAAACATATTGGCCATAGAAATCTGTTTCTCTTCGGGTCTCTTCGCAGCAGTGAAATACTCTTGCATATCCAAGATGAAATTATCTAGGTTCTTGGCTGACCTATTCCCCTCAAACTTCCTTGTCTCTGGCACCTTGAGCCATCCCGAGATGTCCTCTGCTGCACGGTCAACAACCGCTTGTTGAGGTTGCAATACGAACACCTACTTTAACAATGCAATATCTACATGTAAAGTCTAGAATGCAGTCCGGAGATCATCCATCATCCCTACCGTAACTCCCCTTGCACCACTGGACTCCAGTTGTACACCAACCCTAGAATTCAACTCTAACAACCCTTTTGTTAGATACTGTAGTCGATCGAAGATGGTATGACCATTTCCACTATCGATAGGCCCTCCTATCAACACATCCAGTCATGCTACTCTCTCCCTGAGAGCATCAGTAGATCATATGTCCATATCTAGATTGGTTTATCGGTAGATCTGTGGAGGTTTCCCCTGGAAACAGTGCTTGTGTTGTACTAAAACCTCTGCTATGATACTTACTATCACGGGGCTGACTTAGGGTACAAATTTTTGTCCCCAAACCACGTTCGTACGACATATTTCTCTCCTAGAAATACTCAGCCTTCCACAAGTTATGCAGCAATCTCACGATGTACCGTGATACACAAAAGCAGCAATGGCACACACAAGCACACCCGAAACCACTATCGCACCCAACTGCTAGTGCACTTGATATATGGTTACTGGATACTAATAATTTCCCACACCAATCATAACACCAAGATATCAACACTCCCGATTGTAAAAATGCAATCACGCTAAGCCAATATAATCCAACGCTCAACAGAATCCCCACTCGGTTCTACAAAATCTTGGAATCCAACCAGATCTTGTACTCAGCACCATCCAAACAACAACATTGACACTATATGAATTACAGGACCCTTCCCAACCTTAATTTCACTTAATGAAATAAAGGATTACAAGTAATCCATCTACCCCTGATTACTTGACAGTCGTGGACATGTAAACCCCACGACTTTGCCTTTCTTCCCGATCGAAAGGCTATGAGAACAATGAGGAATCCCCACTCACAACATGTCCTCACAATCAAAACACCAAGTCATCCACCCTTGAATCAACTTGTTTACATGCAATTCCACTTAGCAATAAAAGCAAACAGGTTGTGGAACATAAAAGGTGTACCTCGATCCAGGTAGACAACTCCCCGATGAAGTCTCAATACGTCAACAAGAAGAACTGGCCACACTTCACGTGTCTCCTTCTTCGAACTCGGTCCTCTCTTCTCCACTAAGAGAGCCACACACTTTTCGTTGTTCCTTCCATAAGAGTT